>JAPZDZ010053277.1:0-32181 GCA_029783805.1 Acanthurus tennentii
CTGCTGTTTTTGCTAATTTCAGACCTATATCTAAACTGTCTTTTCCATCAAAAATCATTGAGAAGGTAGTTTACAGTGAATTAATGGCCTTTCTGGAAGAACGTAACGTTCTTGAGACTTTCCAATCCAGTTTTAAATCTTTGCACAGCACAGAATCTGCACTTTTAAGAGTTTTTAACGACATCTTTTTAGCTACAGACTCTGGTGATTCTGTGATTCTTATGCTTTTAGAATTAACCTCTGCCTTCGATACAATGGACCATGAGATCTTAATTTCCCGCCTGGACCAGTGGGTGGGTATTAGGGGCGTAGCACTGGAGTGGTTCAGGTCGTACTTGGCTGACAGAACCTCTTGTGTTAGCCTTTTGGCGTCTGTGTCCTCCTCTGCTCCCCTGTCGTGTGGGGTCCCACAGGGCTCAGTGCTTGGCCCTCTCCTCTTTTCCCTTTACTTGCTCCCGCTTGGCTCCATAATTAGGAAACATGACGTTTCTTTCCACTGTTATGCAGATGGCAGTCAAATTTATGTGCCTCTTAAGAAAAATGACAGACTCCGTCACTGTACTGCTGAAGTGTCTTGATGATATCAAGGTCTGGATGGCTTTTTTTTTTCCAATGTGTTTATTGAAGTTTTTCTCAAAAGTTTACAACACAAACCATACACAACAAAGGAACAGCAATTAAATGAAAGGAAGGAAAAAAATAAAATAAAATACAACATTCAACTAGATGGCACACTCATAGGTACAGAGGTAAAGTTGATGGGCATTACTATGCCCTCAGGCTACATGGATGGGTAGAGTCACTTTAAGGCTTTGAGAAAATCAGGGCCTTTAACAAAGTCCAGAAAGGAAGTCCACATTTTTTCAAACAAAGCATATTTTCCCTTCATAACATATGTTATTTTTTCCATTGCTATAACTTGAACAATGTCCTCAAGCCAGCCTTTAGTCGTTGGTCTTTATGTAGATTTCCAACATTTTGCAATTGCCCGTCTGGCTTGAAGTAGGCTGAGGGTGATCATTTTCACCTTAGCTTTACTGAGGTTAGAGTCCTGAGGAATCAGTCCCAAAACACACATTTTAGGGCACAAGGGTAGATTTACCTCCGATGAAGTTGAGAGGATAAAAATAACCTCTCTCCAAAATTCTTGTAATTTTATACAAGACCATAAACAATGAAAAAGTGTCCCTTTGTGTGTATCACATTTAAAACATATATCAGGAATATTAGCATTAAAATGATTCAGAGCTACAGGGGTAATATAAAGCCTCATAACCCATTTGTATTGCAAAAGTCTGAAACCTGAGTTATTTGTTTGAACTTGAGATATGTCACAAATGGTTTGCCATTAAGGTTCAGTTATTTCTTCCTCTAGGTCAACACACCAGGCAAGTCTCTTGTCTTCAGATGACTCCCGTGACCCCGAAACTAGAGTCTTATAAAGAATCGAGATAAGTCTCTTTTGGGGTAGACAAGCTACAACTTTTTCTACTGGTGACAGATCAGGCAGGGAGAGCTTTTTTTTGCTTCTTTAAGATGAAGTCTCTAATTTGAAGGTATTTGAAGAAATGTTTAACTGGCAGATCAATGTTCTGTCTGATATTTTCAAATGACATAAAGATACCCTTATGAAAAAGATCTGCTATTTTCCCCAATACCTTTGTCTGCCCAGAGTTTGAATCCTCCATCTTTTTCCCCTGGGGGGAAATTGCTGTTTCCCCAGATGGGTGTGAACTGTGACAATTTAGGGTAAACATTTAAATATTTGTGGACTTCATACCATACACTGATTGTATTTGAAACAAAAGGATTGTCTGTAGATGTCTGTAGTTTTACCAGATCCCCAGAGTAAAGATATAAATATAAAGGTAGGTGCGAAGAAGAAGTTTCTCTTTCAATATACTCCCAGGAGAGGAATGAAGTGGATTTAAACCAAAAGAAGTTGTCCACAGCTGGCTTGCCCAGTAGTACCATTTGAGATTTGGGAGTTTCAACCCTCCCCTGTCATACAGTAAGTAGAGTAGGGAGAGACGCAGTCTCGCCCGCCTGTTATTCCAAATGAAATTTCTGAATATTTTGGTCATATTTGAAAAGAAGTTAGCCGGTGGAGGTAAGGGTAAGCATTTGAGTAGGTATAAAAATTTAGGTAAAACATTCATTTTGAGGGTATTAATTCTGCCGATCATTGAAATAGGCATTGCTGACCACCTTTTAATGAGGTTAGTCACTCCTGATATGACTGGGCTATAGTTAGCAGATACCAGGTCATCTGTTGAAGGGGAAATTCTGATCCCCAGATATATAAAACTCCCAACAATATTAAATGTGGTGTCTACTGAGGGGTTACTTCTCTCTGAGGCGTTAAGAAAAAGAATATTTGACTTAGATTCGTTAACTTTATATCCTGAAAATGCTCCAAAAGTACTTATTATGTTGTGAAGATTTGGAATAGATCTCTCAAGATTAGTCAAAAACAAAACCACATCATCAGCAAAAAGACTTATTTTGTTTTCTACCGTACCTATTTGGATGCCGGTTATGCCTCTGGATCGTCTAATTGCAATAGCAAGTGGCTCAATAGCCAAGGCAAACAGTAGAGGTGAAAGGGGGCACCCCTGTCTAGTTCCACGTTGGAGCTTAAAAGGATGGGAGGTTACAAAGTTAGTTTTGACTGATGCATTGGGGGAATAATACAGTAATTTCACACTCTTACAGAAGTACTCACCAAACCCAAATCTCTGAACCCCCCTTAAAAAGATAGTCATGTTCCACTCTGTCAAACGCTTTTTCAGCATCGAGAGATAATGTAGCTGTATCTGGGCTCTCCTTCCTAGCGTGAATGATATTTAATACTCTACGAATGTTGTGGAAAGCTTGGCGGCCTTTAATAAAACCGTTTTGATCTGGGAGTATTAAAGAGGGGAGATGGATTTCAAGACGTTTTGCTAACACTTTTGCGATGATCTTTGCATCTGAGTTTATTAATGATATTGGACGATAAAATCCACATTTTGAGTTGGGTTTATCTGGTTTTAAAATCGGTGTTATCAATGCGCTGCACAAGGAGGGTGGTAACTGTTCTGTGGTAATTGATTCAACTAGCATATCAAAAAGGGGTGGTACAAGCAACTCTTTAAAGCGCTTGTAAATATCTATAGGTAGTCCATCCGGACCAGGAGCTTTCCCTCCGTTCATGCAGGACAGTGAATCAAACAATTCCTCCACTGTGATAGGGGAGTCTAACTCATCCTTCACCCCTTGATTTAGCACTGGAATGGACAGCTGGTCTAGAAATGTATGTAGGTCATTAGAATGTGAAGCTTCTGATGTATAAAGATTCATATAGTAATTTTTAAAAGCACTATTAATGTCAATTGGATTTACAGTTGTCCCCTCTTCAGTTTCAATTTCTGTGATAGCCCTTTCATTCTGTAAAGTTTTAATGCACCATGCAATTAATTTCCCTGCAGATTCTCCCTGCTCATAGTATGTCTGTTTTAACCTATTGATACTGTATAGGGCCTTACTTGCAGTAAATTCCTCATATTTAGCCCTTAACTCACATAGTTTCTGTATATTCTCTGGTGAGTTATTTACTGAGATCTCCCTTTCCATTTCTTTAATATCGCTCTCAGTTTCGGTCAAGAGGAGATGCATCTGATTGGCCTTGCTACTTGTAAATGAAATCATTATACCTCGAATATAAACTTTAAAGGTTTCCCATCTAGTGGATGCTGAAGTCTCATTCTTATTTGTAGCAAAGAAACCCTCAATATTTGTTTCAACACACTTTAGAAAATCCTGATTTTGGAGCCATTTTGGGCTAAGTCTCCACACAGTCTGTCCCTGCTTATAGGATCTTAAATAATAGTGCAAAAATAATAGCGCATGATCTGAAATAACAATACCTTTATACCCACAATCCTTTATGTTAGATAAAAGTGATTTAGAAATCAAGAAATAGTCTATGCGGGATTGAGTTTGGTGTGTGTTGGAATGGCAGGAATATTCTCTAGTTGAGGGATTTCTCCAAATATCACATAGGTGCAATTCCGACAAGAAGTGTCTTATCGCACTACGGGCGTTGGAATGGGAGGTGTCACTTCTGGTAGATCGATCTAAATATGGATTAAGGGCACAATTAAAATCCCCCCCCCCATTATTATTTCACCTCTGAGGGAAGAGACTGTCATAAAGAGATTGTTAAAGAATGTAGCATCGTCAGCATTGGGCCCATAAACATTTACAAAAATAATTTCTTGGTTCAACAATATACCCTTGACCACCACAAATCTACCTAAAGGGTCTTGACTAAATTTGTAAATCCTAAAAGGAACTGATTTGTGGATAAGGGTCACTACTCCTCTAGCCTGTGATGAATGGCATGAGGTAAGAACTTGCCCGGGCCATCTCTTCCTTATGCGCACAATCTCATCTGATTGTAAATGAGTTTCTTGAAGAAAAATCACTTTTGCTTGAAGGTGTTTAAGTCTGGACAGTATTTGCTTCATTAAACCAATTCTCTCTAGGCAGCATTTTGAGATGGTAATCCATGCCTTTGTCACCACTCGGCTGGATTACTGCAATGCATTATATGCGGGGGTCAGTGTGTCGGCCATCTCTCGTATGGAGTTAAAATCATGTGATCATGTTTTTGCAAATTCCCAGTCAATCAATGTTTTTGCAAATTCCCAGTCAATCATACATCAATTCTTTTTCAACATCGGCACCATCGCCCGGTCAATCAAAAATTAATGTTAAGTCAACTATGTAAGGAGGTCATAAATCAATACAGTTTCAATGTTGAGGTCATCAGCATTATCTTAGGTCAGGTTTCATTGACAGTGTGATGATGATTCTTGTTTATTTATCATTGAGATTTTGATATCAACCATTGGGATAGTTCAGATGGGAACACAGTGTTGATTCAATTATATCTTGCTATATCCGTGCGATTCCGATTCAAAGTCGGCATGTCGAAATAAATGAATCCTTCGCACTCGCCAGCTCTTGTTGGCGGACTTGAATAGAGATTTGAGGGAAAAAAATCGTCCTGGCGGCCTAAAATTGAATCAGCAGCGCCACCTGCTGTTGTGGAGTACGAATTACAGGCCTTTTCTCAGAAAGTTTACCGCCATTTGTGTGTGAATCTGAAGTCATTTGTGTGTGGAACAGACTGCATTTGTTTGTGGATCTGCAAGGTGGAGAATTAGTGCCAAAGGTCATGTGACAGTTTTTCGTAGTTGTAAAATTGTTTTTCTCACTCGAAGGTTCTGTTTCGTACTTGAAAGATTTTGGTTTAATTTTCTTATTTGCAGAACAAAATGCATTAGTTTGTGAATGATGTTTTGCAAATACAGAACACACTGAGTTTGTTTGTGAATCGTTGGGCGTGAGAAAAACATGTTTGGTGAGTTTGTGAGGTTTTGGCATGATTTTAACTCCATATTCTCAGCTCCAGTTGGTGCACAACGCTGCAGCACGTCTTTTAACTGGCACAAGAAAGCATAATCACATTACCCCCATTTTAGCTTCACTCCACTGGCTGCCCATACATTTTAGGGTTCATTTTAAAATTCTTTCTTATTGTGCTTCTGTTCTGTTACTTACTGTATTTTTATCTTGCTGTGCAGCACGTTGGAAACCTTGTGTTTATTTAAATCATGCTATATAAATAAAATGGATTGGATTGGATTGATTTTGCCATTAATGGAGATTTTGATTGGGTTAAAACATCTGCTCGCTCATTTTTCTTTTTTGGCGGAACAACATCATGGCCTGTTGGAGGTGTGTTATTTCTTTTGATTTTGTTGCCTTAACATTGAAGTCTCTCTTGAGCCATATTAACACAGCACATAGTCGCAATCCAGATTTCCATGGAATTGATGGTTGTACTAAAGAATATAGAGTCTTCATCTCCTAATACCATACCAGATGCACACATGCACTCTATCTTGCAACTGGGCACCCACCAACAGAATGGATGACAGCAACTACATCTCAGCCATCTAGAGTTGAAGGGGAAAATTTTGATAGACCATTTTTTTCTGACTGTGCCACTCAAACAAGAAGGATGCAGTGAAGTCAACACAACTGTCACCCTAGATGAAATGTCACAGCAGGAGCCTGAGGATTTTCAAATTCAACATGTTGATCATCAGGTAATGTAATATTGGCTTTCTTCTATGATAATATTAGACAGCTCCCTTATTAAATTTTGGTCATATTTTAGTACAAAGCCTCCTTGTTTTCTGGTCTGCTCCAGTTTGACTTGTTCAATTAGTATTTTGACATTATGCTGTTAGCACAACACTTCCTGTTTATTTCAAGTTAAAAGGAAATACACATATAGTAGAAAAGACAGATAACACTGGGTCAAACAAGGCATAACTCTAATTGTACATATCATGGACTTCCGGTTATGGTGTCTTCATGAGCAGACTTTTGAGCTCTGACCCCCTGGGCCCATATTTGATATTTTCATCTTATGTCAGTCACCCTACTCATTTTTTTCTGGTTCAAGATCTGTTACCACGCAACCTAGACGTTTCAAATGCCACCCCAAAACAGAAACAGATTAAAGAAAATTGAGTTAGATGAAAAGATGACGCTAACTCTGATCAGACCTCACAAGATGGAGAGGAAGAGAGAGTGGTTAATGCTACCGGCCAAGATAACATTAACCTCTAACATTCTAGCAGCCATACACTCATTGAGAGTGGACTTTTCTACACAAATACAGGAGGTCATTTCCTCCAACCAAGAAATAAAAGTGGCAATTTCTACTTTTATAGAGAGGATAACTTCAGCTGAATTAGTAATGTGGATGATCTGGAGAATAGACAACAGCAGTCTAATCTGAGACTGGTTGGTCTACCGCATTTGGGAACCCACCCATCATAGAGCAGGCTCACAGGCTACCAGGTTGGCAAAACACCAATACCTCCGCTCGCGTTATGATCGTGAAGTTTCTTAACTATCAGGATAAAGTGAGGGTGATGAAAGCTGCACGCCAAAAAGGTATAGTGATGCACCAAGGCCACCACATTTTGTTTTTCCCAGACTTATCCACTGAAGTACAAAAACAACAGAGCCTTTTCAACGGGGCAAAGCAACTGCTTCGGACACTAAACATTGACTATGGCCTATGGTTTTTTTCTGGCCAAGATGAGAGTGTTCCACCAGGGAAACCATCATCTTTTCAACACCCCGGCAGAGGTGGAGGAATTCATCTGACGTGTTCACCAACAACAGAATGACTAATCAGTCAGTAGGTTCAAGTAAATGCAACACTATACACTTTATTACTTCAAAGACTTTATAAATGCCGGGATGTCTATTATTAATGTTTCCAAAAAAAAAAGTTACAGTGTGCCATATATTTAGCAACATACAGGGTAATGTTTAAACATTGTGGGGTTTTTTTGTAAATTTCTCAGAAACTCGATGTTATAAACTCAGGTATTTCTGTAATGGGTGACAAGAGACTTATCTGAACCAGGGGACAGTGAACAGGGTGGATTTCATCAATAAGACGTTTTCTTTCTGCTCCTTTTAGAGGATCAGTTTAATAATCGTAGTCTTTTTTTTCTAGGGAGGGAGGGGCTTCTGTGAAGATTGGCCACAGGGGGGAAACAGCGGGAATTGTTCTTGATCTGTTCATAATTGTTTCTAATCGTGTGACTTTTAAGTTGTTCCGTTCTTCAAGTTTTGGGGTGCTTGTTCTAGCAGATAAGGGTAATAGCTAAAAACAGGGCTTTTTGATGGATCTCTTACAAATGTGCAATGAATGATCTCTTGGAATGTCAGAGGCCTTAGGAAACTTGTCAAACTTAAACAAATAATGACTAAAATTAAACAGTTTCATCCCAAGATAATATTCTTGCAAGAAACACACTTACTCTCCAATGAAACCCCTCGCTTAAGGAGAAGATGGCCAGGACAGGTAATAGCCTGCTCATTTTCATCTCATGCTAGGGGTGTTGTAATACTTGTTCATAAATCCATACCTCTTCGTATACGGAAAACAATTTTGTTGTGGCAGGTATATTATATACAGGGCTCACTATTAAACCAAGACTTGGTCTTGGTCAATGTTTACGGTCCCAATAACAACAACAACCCCAGTTTTTATAATGATCTCTTCTTATTAATCTCTTCACCACAAGGTGACATAATAATTGGAGGAGACTTTAATTGCTCACTGAATCCAAAATTGGACAGATTCTCGGGCTCTGATGTGTCCCACCCAAGAAGCAAGAAAATAATTCATCAGTTTATGTTTGAACCAAACCTAAAAGACATTTGGAGAGTAAGAAATTCTACTAAGAGATAGGGGTGTAAATCACCAGTTTCATGATGATTCGATACTATATCGATTCTTTGGACAACAATATGATATTTGCTGATATCACAGTCTACAACGATTCAATTTGATTCAATTTAGGGGCCTTCAATTGATTTAAGATGATATTATGTACACATTTAACACAATCAGTTACATTTCACCTAAAGAAAAAATAGAAAGCAATTTTGATGTTTTGACAATTTTATTGCTGAAACATTTCAGACATTTAAATGAAAATCATTCTTTTTAACAAAAAGAAAAAGGACCTGCGCTGTATTTCACTGTAAAGTGTCATATTTTTTATGTTATCAGTTAACATTAAGGGTCACTTATTACCTTTATGAAAATAACTAATATACGCACATTTTTGTGGAAAGAAGTCGGTCAGAGGTGTTGAGCAGGAAGCAGGATCTACCGCAATGCTAATGCTAGCACGAAGGTCAATACCGTGTTTCTTTAGAATATTTATCTCATAACAACATTTCTTGCATATTGCACATGTTTTGTCTGTTGACCCGTCTGTCCTGCGTAATCCAAAATATTGCCACACTGCTGACTTATTCCCAAGAGGGGGGAGAATCTCGTCATCCTCTTTACCTTGGCTGCTTGCCGCTTGCATTGTTTGAAACTTCAGAATGAGGCGCAATTGGGCAGAAAATGTGAAACGAGTATGTGGTCGGAATTTCAAAATAAAGGCTTACCTTAAAGATGACGATATTGATTGATGTTTTGAGTTTCAATCGAATTGATTGGATTGTTGCTTAACTAATCAATATATCGTTCCAGATCGATGAAACGTTACACCCCTGCTACGAGAGAATATTTCTGTCATCCAACTAGCCATAATACTTTTAGCTGTAAAGACTATTTTCTTATTTCCAACTCCGTTGTCTCTAAAGCTAAAGACTGCGTGTATAAAAGCATCCTCATATCTGACCATGCTTTGATTTTGCTGAAGTTTTCTGCCTTACAAGCTTTTAAAGGGCAGACTGCTTGGTGTTTGAAACCACACTGGCTGCAAAACCCTAAATTTTTTGAATATGTCGTTGCAAACATGGAGGACTATTTTGTTACTAACACCACCGAAACATCTGCATCAATGAGGTGGAAAGCCTTCAAGACCTTCACTAGGGGGCAGATGATGGGCTACACCAGAAATACATTGAATAAACAACACTCACAAATGATTGAACTGGAAGGTAAAATAAAAGTACTTGAATTAGAATCACAGATCAATAATATGAAGGAACTACAGCAGGAACTATAATATCCACTAATAAGGCTCTGGCAGGACTAACTAGACTAAAACAGACATATTGGGATCAGGGAGAGAAAGCAGGAAAACTTCTGGCATGTCATATAAAAGCGCTGCAAAATGAAAGAGCTATAGATGAGATCACAAATACAGACGGAGACAACGTTATGGACTCACAAAAGATAAACGGACTATTTGAATCTTACTACAGACTTCTATACACGTCAGAGAGCCAAGCAAATTCCGAAACTCTCTGTAAATTCTTTGACCATATTAAAATTCCCTCTCTTAGTGAAGAAGCCAGAGCTGAGTTGGATTCTCCAATCACAGCAAATTAAATATCCGATGCAATTGATAAACTGAAAAGAGGCAAGGCTCCTGGCCCAGATGGGCTACCAATAGACCTATAAAATATTTAAAACCAAGCCGTCAGGCATTTCACTGCATACGTCAGGTCCTCAACATTATTCATAACAAATCAGAACAACCAGATACTGTCTATCGATGCTGAAAAAGCGTTTGATCACGTCGAACACCATTATCTCCACGAAGTGCTTGATCATTTCAGTTTTGGTGGTTACTTTTCCACTTGGATCAAAGTTTTTTACAAAAGTTCAATGGCATCAGTTGTTACCAATAATGATATGTCTAAATACTTAAACCTTTAAAGGGACACTCGTCAGGGCTGCTCCCTAGCTCCTTTGCTGTTCGTGTTAGCAATAGAGCCATTGGCGATTGCCATTAGGAGTATCAGAATATCAGAGGCATTACAATAAATAATATTGAAAATAAAATCGGGCTATTTGCTGATAATATTATTGTGTTTCTGATCTGTTAAAAAAAGTCTGGAAAAAAAGTCATTACATAATCTGATGGAAACCATCAACGTGTTTGGAAATCTATCAGGTTATAAGATAAATAATTCAAAGTCACCTAATCTGTTCCTTGGGCATTCTGAGAGATTGAACCGGCCAATTCAAACACCTTTTAAAGTGGTTAAGTAAGTAAGTGAGCTTTACATACTAAGGCTTAAAAATTACCCCTAATATGGACAACATAATCTCTGCAAACTAGGAGCCAGTTGTGGAATCTGTGACGGAGGCAATCAATAGATGGTCAATGCAACCAATTTCTATGATGGAACGCATAAGATTCTTAAGATGAAAGTTGTTCCAAAATTTCTTTATCTTTTTCAATCCATACCCCTTAATCCACCCGTCCACTTTTGTGCAAATATGAAAACTATGTTTTGTAGGTTTTCTCTGGAATAATAGACGGGCTAGGCCATGTTTGTCTTTACTACACCTTCCCTTTGAGAGGGGAGGCCTTGGTGTTCCTAATTTACAAGCATATTATTGGGCTGCACAACTGTCTACTGCCTCCTGTTGGTTCTCAATAGGAATACCATTGTCCTGGGTAAACACTGAAAGATATACCACTTCCTCTTTACCACTTAACCTATATTTGTATTCTTCTACATTAAAGACCTGAAGAAAAACACAAAATCCGTTTGTTAAAAATACTATAAAGCTCTGGTATGAAGTTCACAAATACACAGACGAAACGACATATTCTGTTTACTACAAGCAAAACACACAATTGCCAAATCCTGGAAATCTCCATCCAAACCTTCTCTACAGGTGTGCCTTGCTAATCTGTCTAACTCTTTTGCTCTTGAAAAGTTTACATTTGCGACAAAAGGACAATACTCTATTTTTGATAAGATTTGGAAGAGTTTTTATCTTTCCTTGAAAGGCTGAAAACTCTGTAAGCATCTAGCTCCTGAGTACTACTAATCAAGGTTTTTTCATTTTGTACACTGGTTTATTTATTTACTTTCTTCTTTGGTGGTCCGTCTTTGATTTCAAAGTTATGTATACACTTTGAATCATGTAATGACAAAAATTAAGAAGGAAAAAAAAAAGAGCCCTGTCTTGATGTCAGATGCGAGAATGCTAGTTCTTTGTCTGCTGCTTTGTACCCCAATTGTTGTGGTTATTTTCTTAGTTTTGATTTATTTTTTGTTTTTTCTGTTGTCCTTGTTGTATGCTTTGTGTTAAATGTTCTGATGTTATTGTGTATGAATGTAAATAATAATATAAAACTCAATAAATATATTTGTTGAAAAAAAATTGTACATATCATGTCTATAGGAAGAAGCTGGTGCATTAAGTGAGAATCTTACCAGACATGCAACTGCATTTGCCATCAGTGTCCGAGAACAATGCCACCTGTCCCAGGTATTGCACTACTAATATTCAGTGACATTATTTTAACACGTTTTAAATTGTATGTTAATACCCTTTCCAATACACCAGATGAATAATTGTATTATTTAATAATAAAAATCAATAGTATACTTAACAAAAATTCAATAAATCTGCTTATGCAATGCACCCTTTAAGTATGAAAACTGACAATTATATTTATATTTATGGATCATTTTATAATCCATCCCATTGTCAGAGCAACAACAGTCCCATATTTTGTGACATGAATACATACAAAAAAGGAAGATTCCTTACCTTCTATTTCTTTAGCAATCCATGGTCATGTCAGTGGACAGAAAGTGTCCATCAAAAGAAATCGAGTGTTATCCCAAAAATGCACAAACTCGATAAACTTGCTGTGATAAGACAGTTATCATTTTGGTATAAAATCTTGTTTTGTGGACTCTTGATAAGACTTATGTTAGTTCTAGGTTATGGTGTCAAGGAACGTGGCTCAGAGTTGGAAGGACTCAACTGCACGACACAACTCGGTTGAACATAAAAGACAGGTTTATTCCAGGCAGTGGTCGGTACACGGGAAGTCAAACAATCCAGGCAAAGGTATCCGATAAACGTGAGGCAAAAGGCAAGGTCAAAAAACAAGCAAGGTTCAAACACAATAAAGCTATGACTATGACTATGAAAGAATGCTGGAACATGAACTGTGAAGGACAACGAACTGGCGACGAGACAAGACACAAAGGGGAATATATGCAGGGTTGATTGGGAGTGATTAGGGACAGGTGTGAGAGACACAATCAGGGATCAGGTGCACACAGATGAGGAGGGGGCAGGGCAGACAGGAACCTGAAACAGAGACAGGGGTGAGTGTTCACAAAATAAAACAGGAAGACAAGACATGAAACATGAGGGAGAAAATAAAATACTTAACAGACAGTGAATCATGATATATGGACAAACAGGATGTGTCTTATACTTTTTTAAAACATTTTTATTGTTTCAGAGGAGCATCAGCACTATTGTCTCTGGAGTCCAGCGGTATCAAGCTGCTCTTCTGAATACCTTGAGGGACACAATGAGAAGGGTCTTCGAAAGACATGGAGTATGGAGCAGCTCCATACTATCTGAACTGGCAACAAAGGACAATTTTCAGGATCCTTTCTCCATAATGGCCACTAAATACATGCAGGACAGCACCATTCAGAAGCTTTTCAACCCAGTTAAACCAGAGGAGATAGTGATTTCTCAAAGAGTTTGTAGAGTGAAGAAAGGACAATCAAGGGTTCTTGCAATCAAAAACAAAAGTTTTTACCATCTACCCCTGATTAAGGGTCTTGAATAGTTGTTGTCCAACTCCAGAATTTTTGATATGATCAACACCGTATCACAGAGCTGCCCCAAAGATGGGTTTTTCAATGACATTATTGATGCAAGTCTTATCAAATCACACCCACTGTTTTCAATACAACCTTCAGCTTGGCAGGTGATTTTGTATACTGCTGAAATAGAGATATGCAATCCCCTGGGGTCACTCGCTTCTGTCAATAAGTTACTGATGGTATATTATACTTTAGGAAACATAGACCCCAAGTTTAGGTCGAAACTTGCTGCAATCAGACTCCTTGCTATAGCAAAAGCTAATGATATTGACGAGTGTGGTGTTGATGTTGTATTACAAAAAACTGATGAAGACTTACAGTTGCTGTATAATGGTGTCAAAATCCAAACAGTATTTACTTTTGGAATGATGTGGCGCAGTCTGTCCAGAGCAACACAACAGAGAAGGAAGCATAATTCCAGCTTTTGCCTCTTTTTCCATATCACATGGACATGGTTTGATGGGAATGTAAGAAAAATAACCACACTGTACTTAAGATATGTATAGTAAGAGTCATTATAATGCAATGTGTGTTGGGCATGTTGTTGACCTGCAGTTTTCAATAAAGCAGATTTGATGTCTCAATTCAAGTTAAGTCTTGAAACAAGATGATTCATCTTTTACAAATAACACAGCAGCTTAAAAACCATATGACATGTCAAAAAAGCTTGCTTCATCTGAGATATGACTCAAAACAAGATGTTTCCAAGACTGTTTCACTTAACGAGATATTCAAGATGCACTGTCTAAAAACAAGTTTCTATATCTCACTGAGATGTTACCCTTTAGGTGATTGTGTCTTATATTAAGTGTGATGAGATATTTTGACTAGAAATTAGAAAAATACACTTTGTAAGATTTTGAGTTTTTGCAGTGAACAAACAACACTGTATGGGCCTTTACAACTCCACATCAATTGAGGTGTTCAACAGTTGTAGACTTGTCACTGGACATTGAATATTTGTCTGAATTTTCAGGTTTCATACACTGCAAAAAGAATTTTATGTCACTTCTTGTGCCAGCCATATGGTGCTAGAGAACACTTACTAATTTTGTGTTATATCCCGGTCTATGGAGTGTAGAGTGTGATTCTACACAGTGTCAGTGAATAAAACACAGATTAAAATTGTACGTGGATTTAAATGACTGTTAGTTGCTTAACTTCAGCCGCCTTTACTTGAGGTCAAGAAAAGAGTAATTAACAGTTAACAATTAATTAACAATTCACAGTAATTTAAAAAGACGATACTGTAGTTGGCTATGTAAACACTAATTTAGACTGTAAAGTTCAATGTTAACTACGGAAAGCGCTAGTCTAGCTATCATGAACAAGCAAAACACAAGATATAGTTAACCTTGCTAGCTATCAGCATCTCTATTCTTTTCCATTAATATAGCCTTTACAATCAATGTTGTTTAAAATTGTTTGATGTTAGAGAAGACTAAATGCTATAATATCCCTGTTAACGTTATTGTACCAGTATAAACTTCAAATTCACTGACTACATGGATATACGAAGATAATTTAATATTATATTAATATTATTAATATTAAGGCATTTGTTGTCAGGTTCAGGCACCAAGGCATTGCCTAAAATAATTTTTTTCATAATGCTGAACAACCGCCAGCTCAAAGAGCCCAAGTCAGGGTATGGTGATCTGGTTTATTATTGTGAGGTGTGATGGCTTAGTCGCGCAAATATGCTCACACAGTTAATATGAACTGCGGGAGGAAGTCAAGCACTTCATGGAGATGAAGGGAAAACCTGTTACGGAGCTCAGTGATGGCAAGTGGCTCAGTAATCTGGCCTTCATGGTGGACATTACCAAGCACCTATCAGAGCTAAACGTCAAGCTGCAAGGTCCCAACCAGCTCATCAGCTCTCTACTTTTAAATGTGAAATCATTTGAAGTGAAGGCTGTGGCAAGCACAACTGAAAAGGGGAAACACTGTGCACTTTCCCACTCTGCAAGAACAACAGCCTGATGTCATGACTGAATATGCTGGTAAGTATGCAAAACTCATTCAGGCATTTGATGAGAGGTTTCATTATGTGAAAAATGTACAAAAGGGACTGGACATGTTTGCTATGCCGTTCAATGTGCAACCAGCTAATGTGCCAGAAAGCCTTCAAATGGAAATAATTGAGCTGCAAAGCAACAACGAGCTCAAAGCTAAGTGCAACAACCTTCCTCTGCTTGACTTTTACAAGCTGTACGTTGGTGCTGAGGATTTTCCCATCCTGAGGAGACATGCCCTGAAATTTGCATCTCTGTTTGGGACAACGTATCACTGTGAACTGTTTTTCTCAAAACTGACTCTTACAAAGACTCACCTCTGCTCAAGGCTGACTGACCCAAACTTCGAAAACCAGCTTCAAGTCATCATCACTGCCAGCTAACATCAGACGCCTCGCCAAAGATAAACAGTTCCACCCATCGCATTAGGTGAGTCTGACATGCATAGAAATGATGATCCTCAATGCTATCAGTCCTACCTCAGTGTTGTATGAACTCTAGAACGTATGTCGCTAAATTGATTTGGCCCTTGATGTGAAAAAGGTTCCCCACCCCTGCTTTATAGCAACACACACATGCAAGACAAACAAACAGCACACACAACAAACACATACAAACACAAAAAGCCCACATATCAAGGATTTGGTAAAAAGCCAAAACTCGTTCCACACAGGGCTATGTCTGCCTCAATATGAGGAACTTAATGTTGCTCAGAGAAAAAAATAATACTAAAAATGAAAATGAATAAATTTAGTAAAACAAAATTTAAAAAATGCAAAACCAAAAAAGAAGCTAGCCCCTCATACACAAAATAATAAAGGCTTCTTCTTACCTCTGTAATTATGACAGAGAACTCATCAAGGGAGTTATTGTAATGCCTTGATGGAATAAAAAAAAGGGATAAAAGGAAAATCATTTGACATTAAAGAGGAAAAATAATGGAATTATAAATTAACATAAAAAAAATAAGAGGAAAAAATACTATACATTCCTCATCGTACAGCTCTGCAACTTTTTGAGACTAGACTTCAGCTAAATGGAAGCAGTATATAAATAAAGAAAAACTTTATTACAGTGAAAACAACAATAGAATAGATGCTGGATACCAGTCAACATCAAAAGTCAATGACCATATGGCAAAGGAAATCATAATATCACCATAATAAATGACAGGAAGTTTTCACAAAGTCTACAACTGATTGACAACAAGAGTCCTTCAGCCAGTAAAAATCAGCATGAACTCAAAAATGGAGAAATTGTGGAGAAGTTCAATTAGCACTTATCACGTGATTTAAGTTAAGTCTGTGCAGGTTCTGGGCTTAAGGCCTTAGGGAAGTCAGGATAGGGACAAAATGTTCTACCTAAAAGAAGCAGAGATTTGTGCTCTATTAAGATATAATGACATATTTGATATAATGAGTGTCACAACTGGGTTTGGCAAAAATAACACCTTTGCAAGACTTACAAGTATACTGTACGCTTTCTACATTAGACCTCAGAAACATTCAACATTCATAGAGTGGAGCAGTGACTAGAATCATTTTTTGATTAATCATGTTGTGTATTACATGTTAGCAGACAGAGGACACAAGTGATTCAGTTGACACTTTGTGTGCTGAAGCAATCGATTGAATGTGGTGCCCCCTGCTCTAATTATCCAGCCAAAAGATTTGCAGCAAGAATCATTTTGACTCGGAATAATCTATTCTTGAGGTTTCTAAAGATTCACACCTATGGTATCACCCATAGAGTCAAATAAAGGACTGAGCCTGTCCATTTACTGACTTGCTTTGGATGATTTGACTTCATCACACTCTTTTCATTAGTAGATAGAGTTTGTGCAGTTGTAGATGTCAAAAATTTCCATGAGTTTGTGCATGACTAGAACTAATGTCTATGCTGGCTATCTCAGAAACTGCATCTGGACTAAAATCATCTGAATGATTCCTATTTTATATGCTCATGTCCTCAGGATGGGATTCTTACTAAACTTGTAAAATGTGGGACAGATTGGAAAATGTGGTGTCAAGTTACAACAACTTCTCTTTCATGGTGAATGACGCAGCATGCAAGTGAGGTTTGATAAAAAGTCACAAGCTTTATTAATTAGCGATATTATACTCTTAAGACTATATAGACAAAATTCAAGATAGATAGGCCAAACATGGATAGCATCTGAGCAGCTTGGGTGCAGAGCTGAGGCATTGTGTCAGGGATGAAAAGTGGAAACTGTGCAGCACCCACAGCATCATACTTTGACTTCACCGTGTCACTACACTGGAGTTCAATCAGCTCCATTTGGAGGTTGGTTGGTGCGTTTTCCACGTCAACGGCAAACGGATTACTGAGTTGTTCAAATCTGCATTTCTGGACATCAAAGTCGGCAAATCACCGGGTAAACTCAGCGCCAAGTACGCTGATTTTTTCAGCAAACTGTGTACATGGGAACACAGCGGTAGAGATCTGCGTTTTCATGATTTGGCAGCAGGGAAAATGGCCCAGGTTTCCTTGCAGCATCTGATTCTCCCACAGACACAATTTAGTTTTAAAAGCCCTCACTGCAGCGTACATGTCTGTGATGATACGCCCCCGCCCCTGAAGCTGCAGGTTCAGCGCATCAAGATGGCTCGTGACGTCACACATAAAGGCCAGCTCACACAGAAACTTTTGCTCCCGGAGCTCTGCTGTGTGTTTCCCTTTGCTTTCCTGAAACTGAAATATTTCCTCACGCAGCTCGAAACATCTGTTTAGTGCTTTTCCCCGGCTTAACCATCTCACCTCTGTGTGATATGGCACGCCTTCGTATTCCGAACCACACTCCTCCAGAAAAGACTTGAACTGGTAGTGATTCAGACCTTTGGCTCTTATAAAGTTAACTACTTGTGTAACTGTGGTCATAACATGTTCCCTCTTTAGGGCTTTGCCACACAGTGATTTTTGATGTATGATGCAGTGATAAACAGTTAGCTCATCTGCACAGTTCTCCTCCTGCATCTTCGCCCGAACCCTGCCCACCAGTCCACTCTTTTGACCGCACATTGCTGGCGCACCATCTGTAGTTAATCCCACAAGTTTACCCCACAGCAGCTTCAATTCAGTTACACATTTGGAAACCTCTTCAAAGATTTCCTTTCCTGTGGTTGTACCATGCATTGATTTTAATCCCAAAAGTTCCTCCATAACACATAGATTTGAATCCACGCCACAGATGAAGACTGACAGCTGGGCAGTATCAGATGTGTCGCTGCTCTCATCCACAGCAAGGGAGAATGCAACGAAATCTTTTCCCTTTTCCATCAGCTGGTCATACAGATTGGTAGCAAGCTCACATGTATGATCAGCTACTGTGTTTCTGCTCAGGCTCACATTTGAAAATGCTTGCTTTTTCTCTGGGCACACGAGGTCACAAACTTTAATCATGCACTTTTTCACAAACTCTCCCTCATTGAGGCCGGGCTGATATTGCGATCTCTGCTGCTACAATAAAACTTGCCTTTACAAATACATGCAAATCAGTTGCTTTTCGGCAAAATTCGCCGTTTTGAACTCAAAATAGGCCATATATGTGAATTATATAGATCCGATAAGAAATGGAGGGACATGGAGGGTTAGGGTTAGGCCTGAAGGGAGCCTTGAATTCGATTAAAAAAAGAAACATTCATTCTACAAGTGTGAGTGCATGGAAATATTACCGCAAAGGGCCTTGCATCACCACTTTTTTTCTGGTAATGTAGTGGGGTACTGCTACCTGATTGGTTTGTGAAGTGTACAAACAGTTTGTTTGTGCATTCGGAAGCTGAAAAAAACGCCTCTCCGATTTGGAAAGTGAAATATAGCTAACTTTAGTCGCCTGACTGAATTTGGTGAGTGATGGTTTCAATAATTTCAATATTTTCTGGTATATCTAAGTTACCCAGGACCTCCGTTGACATAGGCTTAACGTTAGCTACAGGTAATATATCTCCAGAAGAATTAAAGCTTGCTGAAAGAGGCATCGGGTCATTGACACATAAGGTTAGTTAACAGGAGAGATAACATAGCTATCTTAACAAGCCTCTATTGGAAAATTAATTGTTGACGCTAGCTAGCTTGTATAATTAACTGTAAATCACAAAAAAGAAACACTGCAGGCATGAAAATCACTTAACTTTTGGCAATATTTGCCGTTTTTAAACCAAAATAGGTGACCTACGTGAATCGTGTAGATCCGATGAGAACTTTTATTTTTCTTGGGGGGGGGGGGCGTCTTCAATTAACGTCCCTTACTCATAACACGCTGCACTTTTCTTCGCTCTCTCCATGCTCTCTTGCCTCCTCACCTGATACAAAAATACGCATGCGAGAAGGGGAGTTTTCTGGATGGGCGGGGGAGTGTGCTGCGTGCTGTGAGAGGAGCGCTAGGAGAGAGTGAAAGAAGCATTCTCAAAGAGAATTACATGCCGACGGCTTAAAACATTTACGTGACAATTTGTACTCGATGGTCGTGATACAGCCATTTCATGCATCTCATCAGATTTTTACATTGATACATCGAGTATATTTGATATATCGCCCACCCCTACCTCTGTTTAAGAATGTATGGAGCCCCTAAAGGGACACGGGGAGGAGAAAAAGAGGGATGAACTTTTGCAAGATCTCGCATTGTTTTCGTGAGGTATCGCAAAAGGTTCTTCTCATGGTTTTTTCCCTTTAAAGCAGTTTCAGTCAACCAGAAGTAAAACAGACGCATTGCGAGATCTCGCAAAAGTTTTGCGAGATCCCGCAAAAACATTGCAAGATCCCGCAAAAACATTGCGAGATCCCTCAAAAACATTTCGAGATCTCGCAAAAACACTGCAAGATCCCGCAAAAACATTGCGAGATCTCGCAAAAGTTCATCCCTCTTTTTTTCCTCCCCATGTCCCTTTAGGGGCTCCGTAAGAATGAGTGTGTTGAAGTGTAAGACCTGTAAATGGCCAAAACCTTATTTATTACATCAGAATGGCTGACTTCCTGATGGATTTAGATTAACTATAACCTACAATTTAATTATAGTTCAAATTCTAAAATAGTTGTAATTTCAGGTTTGATGTACTGTATTGAAATTTTGTAGATGGTGCTATCGAGACATTTTGCCACACCTAAGCACAATTGCCTTGTAAGATTCATAAGTTGTCTTGCAAACCTAGCACCTTGAAAGTGTTGTCTTATTTAATGGTCAAAGGTGCAATGTGACGCAACAGCTAAGAAAACTAAACAGTTTTACAATGATGCATCATTAAGGTTAAGTCCGCATTTAAGGTGAATCTTTGATGAACACAGAGAACAAAGTTAATTGCAGGAATAACAACTGTGAAAATCTAAGTAAAAATAACCTTAAAACGTATGTTTTTTTTAAATCTACAATGATGCCTAAACACTGAAATAAACAAATCACATGATCCCATGCTACTTCACTGCCTCAACAAACTTACTCTTTCATTTTCATTGTTTTGTGTAAGAGTCCTCTAGCAGCAAACAATACATAATGTGCATTAAGGAGGAAAGAGCACACCTTAAGACCAGATATAACTTCTCATGTGGCTTATGCAATTAAAAATTGCACATTGATTCTTAAACATGTATAAGTTTACATTCAGCTACACTTTAGTATCAATTGCCACGAACAATTTCTGACTGCCAAAAGCACTTTGCGCATAGCGCAGAAATTTTAATTTATTCAAGGGAGTGTCCAGGTCCACCTTTGCTGTCTTGTTCCAGGAGCAGCAGAAGTATCCTGCTCTTACCTGCCCGATGCGTCACTGGTGCGCAGTGGATCTTCCTATCAGCTGTGTACAATCATCTCATCAATTCATATGTGTTTCATGGGTGTTTCTTTGTCCAAAAATGCATGAACCAATCAGAGAGTTTGCTCTCATTACCTTTAAAGACTGTCAATAATGTTGGCAAATGCTGGCAATTTAAATGGGCAATTCCTAATTTGTTATAAATGTGAGGGGGGAAAACCCTCACATAAATAAAAGGTACGTGTGTGTAGGGCTGGGCGATATGGCCTTTAAAAAAATCTCAGATTTTTTCACAAAAAATCCCGATTCATGATTTAAATCGATGTTTTTCACCCCTTACGTAAAATTCCCTAAAATACCTGGGGTCCAAAACTTTCAGCAGGTACCCTGGCTTTTCCATGGTGTGTATGGGCACCATATCTTTTGCAATATACATCACAACTGCATCCGTGACAGCTTTGACCGGGCTCCTTTCTTATCATACGGGATACATTTTGTCAATATTTCCAAGATGGTAGGTTGTTTTTTGGTGGCGGTGCTTGGGCTGCCGCGGTCTTGTTCATTTCGTAGGGAGCAACACCTCTCCCACTCAGCAGCATGCCTCTGTTTGAGGTGCTGCAGTAAATTGGTAGTACTGCTATCTTTGGTAGCAACAGCTTCTAAACAGACTTTGCAGCGAGTTGCTGTTTGTTCTGTGTCTGATGCCACAAACCCGAACCAAGTCCAAATAACTAAAGATACGTTTCCTTTCTTTGGAGTGAGTTCTGCACCGCTCGTCGCCATGCTGTTTGTCTATGAGGCGCGGGGGGAGGGGGGTGCGCACTCCGTGCTCTCTGAACTTCGGGAGCCCAGCAGGCAGGTGTAGGTGGCGGATGTTGATGAGAAAATTGATTTTCATTAAAACAAATCAACATTAAGTACAAATTCAAATTGATCAATAAAATTGATTTATCCCCCAATCCTATGTGTGCGTCATGGCCAAATGCAAGATACATACACTCCCTCACATATGCTGTAATACGAAGCCCATACAGAGCCGAGGACTCAGACAACTTCTCCAGCAGTCCTGCTCAATGCAGACTGCTGCCGCACTCCTCCTCACCAAGAGCAGCAATGCAATAGCCTGCTAAAGGATCAACCAGGAGTCAGCAAGCTAAGTCAACATCAGCGGCCAGGATGCAAGGTCTGCCATCTGAGAACTAGAAGCAACAGGAGTCACAACCAAAGTTAACTTGGAACAAAGGAGCAAAGGTGATCTTCAGAGACCCAGGGTTCACAGGGCCAGACCAGCCTGTAACCCATCAGGAAGCCTCACAACCTGCAGGTTATGGGGCAGGTTATGGGACCTGAACTTCATCATAAGCCTGCAGCTTCAGGGACTTAACACAGCAACGCACCGAAAAAGGACACCTTTTTCTTCAAAAGACTGGGTAATGTAACTGGGCATCATCTAGCATAAGATAGCATAAGTTGGATGCACATTTCACACATACAAGACTAAAAGCACATCCAGTAACTTGCATGTGAGTAACCTGTGTGAAACTAACCCTCCCTTTCTTAAACTGGCACCCTTTTAGCTTACATGCATTGAGCCTTAACAGAGAGACCTTTAACCTCCCCCACGAGCCATGTGGTGTTGGCCGTAATCTTCCGTTCGTCCATCTTTGTTTTAGATTTGTTTGTTTAAGCCATGCAGTCTTAACTACCATCTTGAGTCAGCCATCTTGTCTTTGTCTGCCCATCAGACACAGACACAGACACACACATACACACAAGTCAGTTGTTTGTCTGTTTAATCTGAACAAAAGTGAATGTTGCCTACCTCTATGCTGCAGAACTCCAAATCCTTCAATCTTTACTGACAGTTGATTAGGACTTTGTGTCATGGTTATGATTTATGTTTTGTCATTTTCCTTACTTTGTCATTTTCCTTACTAATCCCTGTTTTATCTACTCAGGAGCAAGGCTCATCAACCTCACCTGCACCCAATCGGCAGTCAGCCCGGCTTCTTAAGCCGGCTTCAAACCTTCTCCTCTGCCAGACGATTTCATTCCTATGACTGCTTCACTTGTGTTACTGCTCTCAAGTAGATCTCCCTGCCTGTTGCTACGCGTGCCTGTATCAGTGGTGTTTTCTTTTGCATTTAACTTCACTAGTGACTTTTTTCTCCTGGACAATTTAAGTTTTTCATATTAGAAAGTTTTTTGCCCCTCATGGTGATTTTGTGTTTGTGTTCTTTTTCGTTACTTTTTTTGTTACCCCCGCAAGGTGGTTTTTTGTTGTTTTTGTGCTTCAATAAATCATTCCTTGAATGATTCTGCATCTGGGTCCTGGCTCCTTTTGATCAACCCGTAACACTTTGATTATAGTTATTAAATTAATTAATTATCATAGTTCCAAATTGATAGTTAGTACTTTTATGAGATTGATTAAATGATTGACTATCATTTCCCTTTCTCAGGGTGGTGCCCCGAGGTAGGTTTAATGTATATTAAATCCTATTACTTACTTTGATATTATTTACTTTAAATAGCCAATCCCAAATTATTAAGCCCAACATAGTTGGAGCCCCATGTGACCCAACATTGTGTAACCAATTACATGTATGACCTGTATTTCCATTTAACTTGTTTCACTGTATTTTTCAGGCTCAGCAGTGTAGACAATGTTAAGTATTGCATGCTGAAGCTGCATACCTGTCAATGCTTACAACATCTGATCCCAGTTTTTAGATGGTTCCTGGGGTCATGCCACTACTCAGTATAGCCACTACCCAGTAGTGACTACTGGCTATTAAACATGATGATACACAGACACATACACTGTAGACAAACACAAACAGATGCACACCCACACCCACACTCATATCACCTACCACCAAGAACCACTTAAAGGGACATCTGACTAGCTTCTCTATTATGCTGGGGTGTCAGAATGCACTTGAGTTGATCTACAAAATGATTAGCTTTTGACAGTGACTTCCAAGAGAATGGTGTGTGTGTGTGTGTGTGTGCTGGCATATATACCAAATCTTGTAGCCTAGGATGTACTATCCGTACTAGCAGCAGAAGGATAACATGAGCACTGCAGTCCTGTGGGGCCTACTGGTTCTGCTATGTCAGAACACTCTTGCTAGCAGCCACATACTGGGTAGGCCCTCTTCTACCAGTGATTTTGCTCGGCTTAAGGTAAGTAACCACATCAGCCCTTTGGTTGCCACACCTGATCTATATGGAAAGTGTCATGGGACAGCTTATGTTGGAATTTCACACTACATAAATAAATTGACTAAATAAATTAAATACTTGAATTGACTTGACCCATTTGTCTGACGACTGCATTTTGGAAGGTCAAGTACACTTGTGATTAGATACAGTAGTTAGTTCTATGCAGGTCAAAGATGAAAAGATGTTTCACAATAGCTGCTGGGGCTATAGAGTTTATCCATATTACTTCGAAACTGTTTATTTTTCAAATGTTCTACTTCAGTTGTATCTAGTCAGAAAGCTGACAACTCAGTAAAAGGGTAAATACATAGGTGTAGCTACTACAGAGGACACTGAGGTCATATGGTCATGTCCTTTGTACACTTCTCACAACCTCTATGGGGGCTGGGGGGATAGTACGCAACCTTTAGAATAATACAATTAATAACTTCCACACTTGTTACGCTGATTTTAGTTACTTATACTGAATATTTTTCCCCACCACTTTTTCACTAGAATTTTATATCTGCCAGTGTGGAGAAAACATTGGTACAAACTTTATGGTATCATCTGGGGACATAGAGCTGTAACATTTTATTTTATGTCAATAATTCCTTGAGAATTTATTTTGAAATTTCTTGTAATCTGGTATTAATTATATGTATAAGGTTTCTTTCAACTGTACTGTTTAAATCTACTCACTACCAAAGAAAGGGTCCCCACAAAAACAGCCAGTTGATAATGCACTTTTATTGGTGTGAGTTCATCAGAAATATTTCCATGCTCATTTCCATAACTTTCATTCAAGTCCAAGTTAGCATGAGAAATTGTAAAATTTTGATTCATTAGTAATATTGAATTATATTTCCCAGGAAATCAAGCCCTGAATTTCGAAGTCAAGATTAGTATCATGACTAAAAATGCATTTAAAAATGCATGAAAGTTTTCACATTGTAACTGTCTAAAGAAGAAATGTATAGGTACATTTTTTTGTCGAAGAGGGCACAGACACACCAACTTTTTTGACAGAAACATTTAATTGTTCACATTCAAAGAGGGGATTGATATTATTCTATTTTTATGACTCAGTCCAGAACTTCTATTTCTGCCCCTGTATCAACTAATGAAGCCTTTGCCAGTTTCTCAAGTTACAGAATAAATCACACTAAATCCAAAGTTTTGCCTCTGAGTGACTAAGGGTACAAAGGTGCCTCGCCTAATTTTCCCTTCAAATGGCCTGATTGTGGTTTTATGTATCTAGGTGGTAAGATCTCTGCCAATTTAAATTACCTATATAAGCTTAATTTGCCCCCATTATATCCTCAGTTAAAAGTGATCTGCTCAGGTGGTTTGATCCCCCTTTCTCCTGGTTTGGTAGGGTCAGTCTAATTAAAATAAATGTCCTGAGGATCCTTTATCCTTTGCAAATGCTTCATTTGAGGACAAATAGGTCTGTATTTTCTGTGATTGACAAAGCTACTTGGAAATTTATGTGACACGAAAAAAAATTTAAGTTTTCAGTTTTGAAACACTACACCTACTCAGGGGAAGGGGCAGTCTTTCATTGTTTGATTTTAGTCTTTATAACTGGATATGCCATTATATGCAGTGTTAGGATGGCTGAGACAATTTCTTGATTTTAGACAAGAGACCTGTGTTGATGTCTGGCATTGTTCCTCTACATCTTTACTTAGCCTTGTTAGAAATTAAACATCTCTGCTAGCAAGCGAGGTAAAAAAAAAAAAGTCTAATTATGATTAACACAACTCAGACTTGGGAGAGGATTATGAAGTTTGCCCTAAAGAGGGAGTCTGTATTTAGCACTGCACCCCATTATACAAAACAAAGCTTTTCCCTCTGGACTAGGTATGAACATATTTCAGTGCTGACATGATCACGGTATCAAGATAGCTGGTGATCTGTTTGAGGATGAAAAATTACTATTGAGAATAAATCAGAGCCAAAAATGGCATACCCTCTCAACATTTTTATGGCTTTTATTGTGTAAGACATTTCATTTACAGTCTTGTTTTTTCTCACAACCATCTATTGTGGTCTCAGCTTTTGACTCCTTTTTGTTAAAGTTTCACAGATATAAAAATATCTCCTATTTCTCCAGAAAACTACAGTCCTTCAATCAAATAGAATCAAATCAGATCAGATCAAATCAAATTTTATTTATATAGCTCCAAATCCAACCAAAGTTATCTCAAGACCCTTTAAATATAGAGTAGGTCTAGACCACACTCTAAAATTCGATTTGTGAATACCCAGTAATTGAAAGCAATTCCCACATGAGCAAGCGCTCAGTGAGAATGGTGAAAAAAAACTTCCTTTCAACAGGCAGCTACCTTGGTACAGATCCAGGCTCAAAGGTGGGCAGCCAACTGATGGGACTGGTCAGATGAAGGGGAAGTGAGAGAGAATGAGAGAGGGAGATAAATAGAGAGAGAGTTGGAGAAAGAGAGATAGAGAGGGAAATTTAAAAAAATGTAAATTGTAAAAGTGGTGTTCATTGATAATATGTTGGCTACATGCAACAATAATAATAATGTTATTGTTATTATTACTGTTCAGTTTCTGATGTCTCAACAATTTAGAGCGATTCCCAATTGAGCAATAACACTGACAGAATTAAAAGCTTATGGAGCAAAGACCTGGGATGTAAGATTTAGAGGAAGATAGGTCCCATGCTGTGGAGTCAGTAGGGAAATTTTTTTTGTGCAACAGGCTAACAGAGAGTTGCAATACACTCTCCAATACCCTACTACTTTTTATCATGTGTTCTCTCCCTTTTGTGTCAATAGCAAGAAAGGGGTCAGGTCATATATACACTGCATTTTGAGCTGTCCTTTGATTAAAATTTTGGGGAGAATTTCAAGAGAAATTAACTCAATTTTTTTGTAAGAATATACATATAAATCCTGTTTTTTTTCTATTAAAGCTGTCAGCAGAGGGGCTTTCTCTGTCAAGTGTTCAGCAAAAACATCTGAACAAGTTTCTTTTATTGGCAAGGAGATGCATTCTTTTTCAGTGTATTAAGCATGGATAAATCCTTAAAGTTTTGCCAATGAAGTGCCTGAGCTCAGCTCTGAAGGGAAATTAGACGGTCTTAAACAATATGTGGGCACTCTTCTTAAATAACCGACTAACCTGCACTGCATACCTAGTGCACAGAGGGCATTGCAACATTAAATGGCATATCTTCTGCACCTCTGTATTGATGGATACAAAAAAACAAGAAGGGAAAAGTTTGCCATCCAAAGCAGAGCGATACAGTATTGCTCTCAATTTGTTTGCACAATTGAGCTGTTTGCTTCTTGGTTGCTAGAATTTGAGTTGTCATTGTCTACTTTCTCTTACGCATCTGTTAAATTAGTTAGAACATTGTGTTAACATACAAATCATAAAGCTGTTACACAGATGGATAGTGTTAGTGCCCTGGGAGGATGGAAATCAAGGCTAAGCTCTTCTGGCATCTAAATCAGACTTATGATATCAATTTATAGACAATACAGTTGATTAAATAATGAAATAAAAATAGCCGATCCTCTGCACTTTCATATTTTAAGCCTCCTGGTTTAAACATTTCCTTACTTTATCAAATACAACACAAGACAGCATACCTCACTCACACCTTAGAGATTATGAGCAAGGGGGAAGAAGATGCAAGATTACAGTGTAGTCTGTGGTCGACGCATCTTGATATGTAGTAAATCAAGTCAAATATCCATTGTCCTACTTAGGATCAAACATGATTGTCACTGCATTGCCATAATAATCATGTAAAAAAAGATTAAATTTGGTTAATTGAGTTGCTGTAGTGGTTAAACAGAAACTTAGTGTAAAGTAAACCATAGACATCCATAAGACAGTCGGCATACTAAAAGTTAAGAAAAAATCTTCACACATCTACTGAAAATTAAAAGAGAATAAGGTCAATCTTGATTCAATAAGATTTTTTTCTTTATTTTTCCTCACCCCAAATAATCCTTACTGCTTACCACTACTAGCAACTACCTCCTGAACCAGAAGCATTTAGAGATCAAGTTCTGCTTTATTGCATTCATAATACAATCCTGTCATCTGTGATCGTGATGGCACTGCCATAAAATAACCTGTGTGCACTTCCAGTGCTCAGCTGGGTGATAAAGTTTGTGGACCCACAAATGTACATTTCATGAATAGAAGTATAACGTGTCTATGAACAACCCAAAAGTCCCAATCAAGCACATTCAAAGCCATCCACATTATATCTTGCAAACTAGTTTTTATAGTTTTATTATTATGTAATATTAACGACGAGCAGTTTGATTTAAAAAATGAAGTAAACATTTTCCCATGGTTCCTGTTCACTATACTTTACATGTCTGTTTGATCAAATAAAAAAACTCAATTTTAGTGAGCAGCCCATATTTAAGTTAAATGCAATTTCCAGATCATTAGCAAGTTCAAGAAAATGTAAATGCATGCACTTTACCATCTACTACCATCACAGAATCTAAATAAAAGAAGTTGAGAGGACTGAGGTAAACAGCTGGTAGTGCTTCTTCTCTAGTGTGTGGCATTTAACAATTTGAGATATCTCACTTTATAAAACAACATGAGTTCATTTGGTTTTTGCCACATGTTTCGAGATAACTCTACTTGAACTGAGAGACACATCACTTATTAAAGCTGGGAGAGGCAGTTGGAGCATACATCATGCAAAACCGGAAAACACAGAAAAGGAAATTGGACGTGGTCAGCTTTGGGCCAGTAAGAGCTACATGGCAAGTATACAACATACATGCCGTTGTCCCTTCTAGAAAACTATTCCCAATATTTGTCAGTGTGACCCTACTGGGGCCAAAGCTCTGTATGGAACCGCAACATGTCACACATATTTTTTACTATTTCATTATTTTAAGCAGGTACTGATAATATATAGCAAGCTGCAGGATTTTCTGCCATTGATTTAGGCTTTGACCACTTCAAGGGACGTAACATGTCCATCCACATTTGTAGAAGAGTCCCCAGGAACATCTTTTCTGAAACAGAGCCAAGAAGAAATCAATGTCATCACTCCAAGCACTTAAATTACAGTATGATGGACAATTACAATGGATATTTAGCCCAGTGACACCAAACTGTCCACTTCAGCTTTAATAATATTGTTTATTAAATAATTAATTGCAAGTAGTTTTGGTGCAGGAACAGACTGAATAATCCTTGTACACCAAAGCCAGATCAATTTCTTTCAAAATGTAGTCTGAGGGCCTGCTCTGGGCTGTTTGTCTGGCTCAGATTTATTGGAAGGCTTATGTTTTTCTCTTTGCTTGTATTTCCTATGCCTAAAACATATTGACAGAATGTTACCATCTTTGGTCATGATGTAAATCGGGTTTCATCACTCTCCACCAGTCTTTACTGGAGCGCTTTGAGGAAACCTTGGCTGGAGCAGCTCAGGAGGGGGAGTCTGAAGCTGATTATGAGGGGACAAACCAAGAGCCTGATCGCAGCCAGCCCAGCCAAGGATGGAACATGGACCTGGAGAGGGAGGAAGAACCTTTGATATCAGAAAGATCTCAATCACCAGCTGAAGGCCACAGTAGTGCTGCAAGTCAGAGGAACCGCTTGCAGGACCTGCTGATGACCACAAGAAAACGGGCCTCTAGCTGCTTTGGAGCCAGGATGGATCGAATAGGAAACATCAGTGGTTTGGGATGCAACAATGGAAGAGGTAAGAGTGCAGCTGAGAATGGCAATAAGAAATTAAATTTGAATTTAGATTAAGCACACTTGTGCATAACAGTCAAAGGTTGTACTAGTTAGCATGTCATAGTATGGAACTTAGATTTGTTTATGGCGAGAACATAAGTCAATAAATAGGTTACAATGAAACGACTTGTCTTGGCTAGAATGTATTTTTCATCAGAGATAAGACTGCAGGAGTAGTGACTATACATGCAATCTAAAGCAATCAATGCTTCAACCTGTCATTATGCTAAGCTAAGCAAATCAGACCGTGACTCCTGGTCTGTACTGGAGTGTAGAAGGCATAAGACAGACTGCATCTTAACTTCTCCCTTGAGTGAAGAAATAATTTTTTCCCAAATTTTTGAAGTATTTCTATTGTGACACCTTGACGCTCTCATTGAGTACTACCCAGACTAGACCTACTAGACACTAAACTCATTCTGAAAGGCAAAATATCCATATGTTGTTTGTACTGTCGCTTTTTGTGATCTCATGAACATGGGAGCTTTTGTAGAGGAATAGTGAAAGAGAAATTAAATGAAAAGAAAACTGATGGAAGAAATATTTGCAAATACAATCCAGTGTTGCCACATGACCAATTACTTATAACAAATCCTGCTCCTTTTTTGTCCTTGTGTCATTTTCCATCAGGGTAGTCTGACAGTTTCCTGGGAGACATGTTGGATTATAGTTTAACCTCCTGATGAAACAATCCAGGACACAGGATATGTATAATTTTGCATTAGTTAAAGGTTATATATATGTGTCTCTTGAATCAAGTATGTCTCTGTTTGAAGTGAGAAATGGATCACTTGTAAACTGTCTAATAAATTTCTGAGTCCACTGGTCACTGTGTAACAACATGGCTCTAAAAAAAACAACTTAACTACATAAATGCATATGGTTTGCTTTTAAAGATAAATAAATTCTTTTTTTCATTAGATGAATTTAGTCTTTTTTTTCGAGCCTACACCTTTACATTAGGTATAGCAGATGTACTAATAATTTCTGCACACAGGCACTCTGAAACAATGAAACAAGAAAACCCACACCAAATCTCTGCCTTCAAAAGGGTCTGTGTTTGGCCATTTCTAATTTAATTTGGTTAATGGTTGACACTTGCTGTCATGTAGCAAAATCACTGTCACAGATAAAAGTCACAAATACATCCATTACCTTGTCTAATATGATATATTGGAGATACTGAGAAACTGTGATTTGTTTTACTGGAGCCACTTTATCCACCACAGCAACTCCGGTCAGACAGTAGACGCAGACACCGGGAACAGTTCAGGTTCTTTATATAGAATTGAATGGCTGGCAGCATTACAGGTACATTTTCAGTCTAATGAACTGACTTCAAGATGAGGGATGGAGAACATGGAATGTCGAAAATAGAATGTAGGATGTAGAATGGTTTCTGTAAGGCAGAACAAAATATTCAAATAATATTTACTATATTTAAATACTGAATGCACTGTGCTTACTGCTCTAACAATAACATACAAGTGCTATGTAAACAGAAATGGCTAACAGAATAGCTCAGTTGGTTTTACACATATACACACACAATGTTCATAAGCGATATAACACAGCTAACTGGCTAGCATTCACTTAATTGGTGAATGAGCCAAATTAACACACTTAAGTTTCCTTAAGAAATACAGCCGTTTTTGAGCTTTTTTAACCAGGGCAGAGATATGTGAAGTCTATGACAGGTTCTCTGTCATGGACTATCAAAACTATCAAAACTATCAAACACATCTTATATAAAAACATTTCAGATTCATCATCCCATATCAAAATGTACTTACCTATGTTCAAAATATGTTGTAAACTAAATTTAAACAAAACTTTTCCTGTTTCATCAGTCTCTTTAAGTTGACTGCATATATAGTCTAGGAACAAGTCCTCAAAAAAGGCTTTAGTTTTCGAGATACCCCTACCCGAGGTAGAACCAACCACAACAATGATTTTTATTATCTTTAGGGTCTCCTGTTAGTGAAATTGGATGTTGTGGTTTTTGATTTTTGGGGAAAATTTGTTTTTTTGGCTCTTCTTTAGAACTACTCCAAACCTTGAAAAGGGGCCAAATTGGGCTTGTTCGAATAGGGGGGAAGTGAGGGAAAAAACCCATAACTTGAGAATGCTCACTCTTTTCTGCATCAAACTTGCTGAGGTATGAACCAGGTGGCTGCCCACCATCATCAAACAGTCAGAAAAGGATTTACCTGAGGCAA
>JAPZDZ010055404.1:0-30764 GCA_029783805.1 Acanthurus tennentii
TGAAAACTCTGAGGGGGGTGAATTTTTTTCTAACTCATTTGTTTATTTTATATTTAAGCTTAAAATTCGGCAATTTTCTGTTGATTGACAGCCTTTTGATGTATAGCCAGGGCCTGTTAGCTGAGCGGTTGCGCTGTCTGTCCTTCGACCCCGCCTCTTTTCCCGTATTTGATTTTTCGTCGTTTAGGCGGGGTCTTGGCGGAGTCATACGCAGGCTAATGGCGGCGCCCAGGACGAGATTTCTGAAGCTTCACTTACGCTCATGCAGAAAGCAATGGGAGACATCACGGAGGATTTGTCCAGTGTTTTATACAGTCAATGCTTCCAACAACTAAAGGGACTGAACATCAGATTTTCGTAATATCTTTCACTTATATTTTTACTTTTTACTTTTTTTCATGTCAACGTATTGTTGCAGATACGGATGGATACCAAAAACTGTTTAAAAAAAAAGTTTAACGTAATAAAAACCAACATTAAATATTGAAAAAAATTTTTGCTGGCCACTTGTTTGTGTTGCCTCCCTAACTTGCTAGCCAGGGAGGCGGCAGGTCTGTGATCTTGCCTGTGGTAAGACTGTGGTAAGAAGAAAAGGAGATACACGTTGTGCTGGTGTTAACTTCACGGCAGCAGGATTTATTCTTCCTGTTTGCATGTAAATCCTATACTTCAGGTAATAACATCTCAACAGAATCATGCAATCTATTGGCCTGAGCTTCAGTCCCACTGTTGTATCAGATGGCCATTTTTTATAGCATTGTCAACACAACAAATATTCACATATTCATCTGCTTTTCAACACTCAGTTGTTCAACACATACACATTAAGTAAATACATTTTTAACCAATAATCAGAGACCTTTTACCCTGTTCTCTAATCCATATCTTTCTATCATCATGAACTAATAAACAAATTTGTTTTTAACAATTACTTTTTAACCAACACATTCTTCAAAATCATGTAATTACCCCTTTAACCTATAGGCTATCTCATCTTCTTTTATCCATGTTGTCTCAAACCAATCACGAATAACATTATTTCCATAAACGTATACCCTCATCATAACTTTACATTCACTTGAGCAATAACGCTGCATTTGACTTCAGAATAGCATTTCCTGGTTTTGGCAATAACACACGAATATCCATTTGGCTACAGATGAAACCAGAAAAACACATATTACATGAGAACAGATTCAGTAATAAAGTGCAAATCGTCTGTCTTCACACACTACTATACAGGTCCGTTTAGCATTAGCCAGTTAGCATACACAGCCATCTCTCAATTCACATCACACTCTCGCTAAATCCCCGAGTCACATGTTTAACTCTTCATGTCATGTACACCCGATTACATGTATATTTACCGACCTGGTAAGAATAAAAGGAGATACGCGTTGTGCTGGTGTTAACTTCATGGCAGCAGGATTTATTCTTCCTGTTTGCATGTAAATCCTATCCTACCACAAGCGCGATGCGCCACCTAGCGGCCTAAAGGTGTCATAGCACTGCATTAATGTAAGTAAATGATGAAACTAATGAAAATAACTGAAAAAGCATAATAAAAAATTATACTGTAGTAGGGGTGTCTAGTTTTAACCACATTAACTTATTTAACTTATTATTTTAACCATGAACTGTACCATAGTACCATTATGAACTGTAATATCCTTCCATGGACTTTTTTTAAACATCTTTTAGTGACCTTTTTCATTCCTGTACATCCACTGTACTTTTACCCATTTACCCTGAATATTTATGTATTTTAAACAACTTTTTTCTCTCTTCTTTTTACATTTGGCGCCCACTTCTGGGTGGTGTCCTAGGCAAGCGCCTATGTCGTTGTCAAACCAGTCCGTCATGTTAGGGGCGGGTATGTTCAGGTAGCTAACCGCTGCCTGTATGCACTCGATTTCGGCAGTACACTCCACCTTTTCTTGTCTCCGCCCGTCATGTAAACGGGACGGCAACGGAGCTTCTAATCGAGCGGACCCAATGCCAGTCGATGGAACGGACAGTGTTTATCTGGAAGCTTACGTCTCTGTTTGAGGTCCGTCGTATGTGTCGTCCTACGCTTTTCCTGCTGCTTTTTGTCGGTATGGATTTACGCTACATGTTATATTTATGAGTCATATTTCCATTTCACAGCACAAAGAATTGGTAACTTCAAGGAGATATAGCTAAATAGTGTGACTGTTAAGTTTAGTCTTAGCATTGGAAACGCATATTAGATATTGACAAGCTGGATGGTGCTGTAACAATACGTGACTCAGTGTAACTTTTGTGCAATATACTGCTTGGGCATTTATATATCATCAAACTTTATCACAGAACCAGATATGGAGCTAATAGGACCAACATAAAAATCGCTTCGTGTGTTAAGTATGGCGCACTGGTGGTTCAGGTTAGGAAAACAAACATTAGCGGGGTCTGGGAGTTCAAACCTAGGCCTGTTAATATTTGCTTTTCCTTGACGTACTTTCAACCTGCAGTAGACCCACATGTTTTGGAAGGTTTGTGTATAATATAATATAATATAATGTAATATAATATAATCAATTAAATACTAACTTTGCATATGGGTCTACTATACTAACATTATTGCTAACGTCATACCTAACTGACATCCAATGGCAGTAATGTAGGCTAAAAATATACATAAGGGTGTGCGTGCGTGCTTGTGTTTGTATCGTGGACGGCGCCCTTATTATGTCTTAACTTTGTAAATTGACTATTCTGGACAATCAAGCAGTCATAGCTCACGCCATCTTCGATGCTAGGGGCAGTGTACAGGCCTTTTAGCGCAGAAAAGTATGGGATGATGTCCGACGAGGTGTCCATTGAGAAATAACGTAACTGTGTCCACTTCCAGACACTTACATGCCAACAAAGAAAAGTGTAACCTATCACCTTCTACCAGTATAACGTTTGAATTATTTACTGTAGCCTTGTGTTCATGAGAGTCAGTAAAAAGGTGCTAACTTCGGTGTTTTAGGCGTGTGCCACCGTAGTCCTCAACGGGACACTCATAAACATTGAGGGCAGCGTGTTATTGCGTTATTGTTGTTATTATATGTTGTTCTCGTGTCTGCCAGACTAACAACAATAACGCAACAACACATCCGGCACAGTACTTCCTCCTTTCAAAATATAATCCTTTAACAACTTCAGATCATACAGTAAAAGCAGTTTTATTTGCATTTGGAGAGTATACCACTAACTATTGGATGGTTTGTTAAATTCCCCTCTCATATCTGTCATTTGCAAATGATCTGTTGATGCACTAAATTGGCAAAAGTATGTGTATACATAGCAATTATCTATAGTAGAGTAGGACAAAGTAAACTTAAAGTGTAACTACAAATTGAAATCTTAATGCATGAAATGGTATTTTTTTGCAATCAAAAGACAAATGAGACAAAATAAATTTATAATAGTATTTATTTTAAAAATACCCTTGAGAAAACCCCCCAAAATGTAAATAAATATAAATAAGAAAAGAAATATGTATTTTTAAAAAAATTAAATAAAAGCTGCAAGCAGCATTGAACTGGCCCCCCGCACTGCGGCACCTCTTGAAGAGAGCTGCAAGTGCCCTAGACAAAGAGGAGTCCCCATCAATGTCAACAACAAAATATATTTGATTAACCAGGTGGAGACATACAAGCATTAAACATGTAATTTCCTGTTGCCAGTAGGTGGAACTCTAACTATGACGTATTTGGTGCATATCAGACAATGTACATTGAAGTTATAAGTATTTTTGGTTTCATGGCAAATTGCTCTAAGTGGCAGCCATACCACAGCTATACTGTTAATCATGAACAAAAGAGTTTGATAAATTGTCACCACAAACGTCTCAAGAATGTATAAACCTAATTTCAAGTCCATCTGTTCAACAAAAGGTGGAACTCGCCAAAAATGTTTAAAAAATACACAGTAAACTCAAAATGGCTGACTTCCTCTTGGGTTTACGTTATGGTTTCATGAGGATTTTTTGTACATCTTGACATGATGCACAGGCCTAGTAAATTCCTTAACACTATACCTAATAGGCTGCTGGGGCTGCTTCTTTGAAATTTTGTCGAGGGCTATACACAGCCATTATTTCAGATATTAATATTAGACGTGTGTGACAAATCTAATAAGTTTGGTAACATTATGCTGATCCCTTGACCCTCAAAAACAATTTCATCTGTCATGGTGAAATGCTCTTAATGGCTGCCCCTCCATGGCCAAACCATTCATTGACAGCGAGAGCCTTTGATAACTTTTTATCACAAAAGCCTAGGGTGTGCCCGGACCAAATTGCAAGCCATTTAAGATATTTTTTTCTGTAGGAGTAGATTGAAGTATTACACATGGTCAAAGAGAATAATGTCCTTTGGTCAGCAGGTGGTGCTATGAGTATGACCAAACATTGTTATGAAGATGTTTCCAGGGTGAGACTCTTATCAAGCATGTTAAGTTTGGAACAGATTGGACCTTCAGCACAAATGTTATAACAATTTCTTATTTCATGGAAAGACATAAAAATTTGACAGAACATAATAGGCACACCCTTTTGTTATGAGACTTTTTTTTGCCTCTTGGACCTGGTACACAAGTGTACTGATTTCCCACATGTCAGTGAAACATGCCATATTGTTTAAGGGGTGTGGCCAAACAGATTGGCCTTACCCACCTACGAAAACTGTGTCAGTCATAATTTTTATGCCAAATTTGGTGAGTTTTCCAGCATGCTAAAGGAGGGGGAGCTGGGCAAGACTGGCATGATAGAGGCTGTATTCCGAGCATAACAATCAATAAGCAAAAATTAAAAATTAAAAAGCCAGTGCTGCACAGTCTATATACAAAAAATTTACATTAAAGAAAATTTGTTAAGAATGTGAAATATGTCTTTCTTAAAATACTCATCAGTTGACTTTGTGAAGGAATGTGTACATTTTCAAAGTATGAATAATATGTGCATGTTGGTTGTGTAACTGTAATATTTTGTGGTGTGTTATTTACAAGCTATATAAAAGCATTTCCACCAAGGGGGAGGGAGAGAAATCTGGGACCATTGGAGGCCACAATATGCTGCTGATGTTAAGGGCTCTAAAAGAATAATCATATTTCATTATGACAATATTAACATATCAATGGTGTGGTGTATGCATCACAATATTTGATATATTTTGTTGCTGACATTTTACCATTCACTTGTGGATCAGGAGATGGGTGATAATGTTCTTGGGCATGCAGGTTCACTGGGGATGGTGTGCTGTGCTGGGCGGCAGCTGGTGACCAATAGGAAATACCACAGGGGGCTGAGTGGGCAGAGGGACCAGTAATGGCATGGCTTGAGCTGGTGGCAGGAGCAGCCCCTGGGGGCTCTCTTTTTCTGTAGCTGAGGCGGAAGCTGCCTGGCAGGGTAGAGGAAGTGACTGTCCTGCTGGTGTCTTTTGCCTGCTGCTCCCAGTGTCTTCTGGCCAGCGCGGTTCTCTGCCTCCTCCACGATGTCTGACATCTCCTGAGCTGTCAGCAGCCTGGCCTTGGTGGTGTTCCTTGGTGTAGTTGATTTCGACCAGTAGGTGGGCCAGGTCATCTGTGATCCAGCCTGATGTTACCAGGGGATGGTAGAGGTAGAGACTGGGAGGTGCATGGAGGAGGGTAGGGATTGGGAGTTGGCTCTGAGGGGGTTGACAGCAGGTGGTAGGCCCCAGGGCAGGGGTGGGGCAGCTGGGGTTCTGGGATGAATGAATGAATGAATGAATGAAATTATGTGCAGTACCCACAATGCCCTGCACTGAAATTCAGGCACTATGATACATTCTTCAAACACTGTTTTCCTACTGTAGGGCTATCACTTATTCAAAAATAAAACATTCGTTTGAACATTAGGTGAAAAGTTCATACTCAGGCTTCCAATGTAGTCTGTAGTTTTCTGTGAACATACAAGGCCATTTGAAGTAGTTTCCCTCGTTATCTGGCAGAGGTCACTCTAAAATTTCACTATGAGCTTGACCTGTTGCATGTCCTGGGCCCTATTGACCTATCAGTAATCAAGGCCACTATTGAAAAGGCAGCTGTCTTACTTCCCTGACAACAAATATACAGGCTCACCTGCTAGCTTAACACCCAACTTAGGCAACAGAGGCAAAGGCACCACAGACAAGCAGAGCAATGGCAAGTGTGCGACCTTCTTTGACTGCATATTATTATATAATGTGTTATATTTGAGTTTATCTGAATCAATAGAGTCAGAAACATTTATTTATAAAAATTAGCAGGTTTACCTAAGGATGTTGTCTTACACAAAATCAAAGCCAGATGAATTATATACATTTATGATTAAAACACACTCTCTCTTTCTCTCTCTCTCTATTGCACTCTCCCTCTCCCTCTCCCTCTCCCTCCCTTACTGTTTTCTCATCAGGGTAACTGTGTGTTCGATGGCTATTCTCCTTAGATGTATGCCTCGCATCCTGCAACGTTCCCTTTGGCATAGCAGCAGCTTGATCTGTAACCCTACAATGCCTGCCTCTCTTCAAGGTAGCTTATCCTGTAAACATTAGTCAAGATGTCGAGGTGTGATAGTACTGCAAATATGCGAACACACTTTGAGGGCTGATAGATGCATAAAATAAAGGCTACAATGACAGACCTCATTGATAGAATTCTGAGAACTGAAAAGCTCACTATTTTTTTTTTCTTATCACCATCTTTGGTCCTTAGAGGAGAGGCAGTAAACTGTTGGCAGTAAAAGTTGCAGGATTGTGCTTTGGTTATGGAGCAAAAACAAACAACACAACTCTGTGTCTCTGTTCAGAAGAACATTAAGCATTAAAAATTTAACTGCAGTTTTAATCTAACAAAAGTTAGTAGTGAGTAAACATAAGTGTGTCTGCTAAATATAGTTTGGAGGTATAGTATTTTGATTTTGGAGTTAGAAATATTTAATATTAGTGTAATGTTACATTTTTACCACACATCTGACAGAAATGAAAGTAATAGCAACTAGATACAAGCAGTGATTATATGGTTAACTGGTGGTTTCAGGAGAAAGGACACAATGTAAAAAAAAATTAAGACAATGTGTGTCCTCAAAGTTTTTTTTTAAATTTCCACTTATTATCAACAACTAAACATGATAATAAACAAACTACAGTGTTTATCACTTCATGTGAAAGGGCATTTGCTCTAGAGATCCTGATCAGAGTATCTGTACTAAACTGAATCTCCAAGTACTAATCTGAGTCTCCAAGCCTTGGAACAAACCAGGAGGTCCAGGACAATGTGAACAAACAATATCTCATGCTTCTTTATAGTTTTTGTTTATCTGTTTTTTGTCTTGAGATTTAAAACAGTGACACATCTGATTATTGTAGTGTCTCTGCTCTGAAACAGTCCCAGATGACTCTGCTTAGTTATGCCTTCGTCACCTTTTAAACTTTTAGTTCACTTTTGTTTTAGTCTTTCTGTCCTTGCTTTCTGTTTTGAAGAATCTCTGAGACTCAGTTCTCAGCAGTAACTACTTGTTATTCAGTTGAATTATTTAACTATCCAGTGGGGCAGGAAGTTTAAAGGCAGCCACTTGGTCTACAGTGAAACAAGTGCACTGGGTTGCCTTATTTTTTAATTATTTATTTATTTATTGTCTGCATTGGTTCTCATAGTTTGAGACCACATTTTGTGTCAACTTTCTATGACATTGGTGCTCTTTTAGTCTTACAGCCAAAATTCTTATTATTTGGGTGTCTGTGACCATCATCAACCCTCCTTTGATACTGGCCTTTCAAACTTTATTATGTGAAATTTCCTATTGTCAGCAAAATCATCAATCAAGGGGGAAACAAGGGAGAGATAGGAGGTGACAAAAAAATAGAAAAAATTCAACATAAAATAAAAATTAAAAAAAAAAGGGAGGAGGAGGACAAGAGTCGCAGAAGACTATATGGTGGGTTTGAAGAGTGACTCAGCACTTTCTAGCAGGTCCCATTATTTTTTTATGAGGTGTCCAGGCAGGAGCTGGCGAGTCAAGACAAGCATGCATGTGAGCGTTGACCAAATATGCATGGGAAACCATCAGGTTGTTGCCTAGGATCAACGGGTTCAGGATTCAGGTCCCCAGGCCATGGGAGCACACACGATGCCACCACCAAGAGGCTGTTACCATATAGCTACTTGGTACACCACGAGCCCAGGGACCTGGAAGGGCTACAACAAGCACCATGGAAGATCAGAAGCTAGCCTCAAGAGGAGCGGGACAAGAAGCCCCCCCCCAAGCCAAATTTGTAAAGGACAGGAAAGAGATCAGTTAACTTTGTCTTTTTTTGATTTTTTTTTTGTTATTTGGTTTGTTATTGTGCTCAAAATTGTTATATCTCAGTTGCTGTAGTTTAAACTCTCTTTTTTTTGATAGGATATTTTCTTGTGTAATTTTTGCACTTCGTAGTTGGCTCCATAAGGGATTTACTGCATATCTCTCTGTTAGTTGTTTAATTTTTTCCTTGATGTCTTTTTCTGCTGGTTGTACCTGTTTTTTTCTTGCAGGAGAAAAAAACAGGAACATTTTATTTGGGAACCTTTTTTTTCTGATTACAGCCTTCCCAGCTTCCCAAGATAAAGATGGATAAAAGTTTGGAGGGTCATTTGTTTCTAAAAAGTTTGTCTTGTTGAATTCTTTAAAAAAAGATATGTTCAAGTGCCAAGTTGGAGATGGTTTAAGGTTGAATTCAATTTGCAGGCTGAGGGATACTGTAGCATGGTCACTGATAATAATTGGGTGTTTCCTAGCGTTCATTTTTCATGCCATTAAATTTGTTTGAGAGAATAAAGTTAATTTTTGAAAATGACTGATGCACCGAGGAGAAAAAAAGTTTATTCCCTCTTTGTTGGATTTTTTGCAAAGTCCTGGATAATGATGTATTGTCTTTCTGGTTCTTTTATTGTGCTGTTTAAACTGAAGAGTAATCTTTTGTGGACAAGAATGGAGACTCGTCCTTGACTGCTTTTATGACATAATGAAAAAATCGGATTAAAATTCAAATCCGTAAGACACTTTTCTTCAGATTTTAGTAAATGGGTTTTTTGTTGGAGGAAAATATCTGCTTTTAATTCTGAGATAGTCCAGAATTTTTTTTCTTTGCCTATGAGCAAATGCTGTGTTCATTCCACAATACCAGGATTATCTGCGACATTAAAAGAGAGGGAGTTCTGTCATTATGTGGATGAATATGGAGAATAATCTGTGTGTCTCTATTTGAGCTGACTGTTGCTATTTGTGTTTAGAGTGTTACAAACAGTGAGTTGAGGATGTCGTGGGGGTGAGTTGTGAGGTGTTGGTTTGTAAATGTGTAGATATTAGCAATGGTTGTACAAAAAAACCACAAGATATATTGTAGAGATAAACAGTAAAGCCTGGAACCATAACAACAAAGTCATGGACCAAAAAAACACAATATACACAAACAAGGGAAGCACATAGGGTATGTGTGTGCGGGGAGGGAGGGGTGAGTGAGCTATAGGGAGACTGGAGGATAGGGAGACAAGTAGAAAGGGGTAAAGAAAAAAGGAAAGAAGGGGAGAGTCCTAAATGGAGCTTGTGAATTTGAAGAGTGGTACATTTACACCCAGTGAATTTATTTTTTTTCCTGACGGTTGATGACATATTTATCAAAGCTTACAAATTTAACCCAACCTTTTTATTTCTCAATACTTGTCTGTTTAGAAGAGCATGGGGGCAGTGCTGGTGTCCCAGAATAGTTGACCGTCTATATACAGTTTGTCCACAACAAGTGAAGTATGGTTTCCCTTCTTTCTATGGTGCTCAGGATTGGGTATTAAACTCCACTCATTGGGATCTAATTTCGTAGCCCAGGCGCACTATTGGCACTGCTGCCCTGCGCCGCGCCTACATCGTGCCAACTGGGTGTGGCCGGCGGACTTTGCAATTTTCGTGAATGGCGCAGTCCGGCGCAGTGCGGCGCACCCACACCTCCGTCCCTCCCACTGCCGTAAGTGGCAAAGGGGGAGGAGAGAAGGCGTGAGTGGGTTTAACACAGGCTTAACAAAGCCGAGTTTAATCTTCACCAATCAAATGAACGCCTCTCATTGCCTTTAAATGCGCTGCGGGCGAGGCAGTGCCAATGTCACCTCGCCACCACCATGGAGAAAGACAGCAGCAGCAGCTCCAGGCAGCCGAACTTCTCCCAGGAGGAAACTGATGTGCTGGTCCAGTAGGTCCAAGCTCGCAGTACCAGAATATATGGTAATGCGAACAGATCTCCACAGGCTGATGATGCAAAAACAGTCTGGGAGGCAGTTGCTAATATTGTCAATCAAGTTTGCCCAGATATTCTGAGAACCGCTGCCCAATGTAAAAAATGGTTCAATGATGTAAGGAGAAGTGCCAAAAAAAAAATTGTCTGCCCCTCCACCAGCCTCAGGTAGAGTTGCCACCCGTCCTGTTTTTCCCAGAATTGTTCTCTTTTTTTCACCAGCTGTCCTGGGAAAATAAAAATCTCTCCCAGGACACAATTTGTCCCGTTTTTTGGGGAAAATACAAAAACCTCATTTGATTTCCTTCGTTCTGTAGTATAGAAAGGTCCCCCGTGCTTCTGTGGCTATTTAAAATTGATGGAAAACGGGATGTGTGGCAACTCTAGTTACAATCCTGACTGGGCGACACTCTAAACTGGTAATAGTGGCCGAGCCCTCTGCCCCAAACATTTGTTCGAGTGTCCCCTTTTTTCACATATCAAAGGTGGCAACCCCAGCCTCAGGATGAGCTCAGCGGAGGATATCGTGTCACTTCCAGCTGCCATCAGGTTGAGTTTCCATTATACGTGACTAATGTCTTTGATCTGACATCAGATGTGACAGGACAATTAATATAGACACAGATGTATATACTGGTTCAGAGAGTTACATTAAATAGTGGTTGCTGTGCTGAAATATTCCTGACACTCTGGAAACCTACCTGTGAGGCTTTGGTGAGGTGTGCGCACTGCACGCTGGTCAGCCAAATTACCACTACGCCGGGCGCACCAGCCTTGCGCCGAGAGTAGACCAGGTTGGAGCTGGCGAGCTTTCAGCGCACCTTCCGCGCACTGTTTTGTCACGAAAATGTCAATATGCAAAGCTGAATCTGTGGACACCTCCCCCTGGTGTGCTCATAGTTTGAGACCACATTGGGTATCAACTTTTTATGAGATCAAAGCGCTTTTGGTCTTGCAACCACAATTTTTATTTTTTTAGTGCGTGTTCGTGACTGTCACCCGCCATCCTTAGATACTAGCCTATCAGATTTTATTACATGGAATTACCTTTTGTCTGCCAGAGAGGCAGTGATACACCACAGTGAATCGGGAGGAAACCGAGAAAGATGGGATACAGCTGATGGAGGAGAAAGGGGGAGAAGAAAAAATAAACAAATGAATTCTTATAGATGAATGTCGAATAGAACAAAGAAAAAAAGGAAAGAAAAGAAATTTGAAAGTATCAGGGAGGAGTGAGACAGGCAGTGCTGCAAGAATAAGGTGGAGCGGCAATAGCTGTGTTGTTCATAAAATCTACAAGCAGAAAGCAATGGTATAAAAACTGTATTAGTCACCAGAAATGTGGGAGTCCTGTTTGAAAGAAATGGTCCAGTGGAGGGCAGGAGTCGAAGTGGAATAAACAGTGGATTTTAGCAGAGTGTTGGGTTTAAAGACTGACTCAGCACTCTGGTGGGAACCATTAGTTTCTTTATGATATGGAGCAGGAGCTGATAGATCAATGTTGGCATGCTTGTAAGCATTCACCAAACATGCATGGGAAACTATCACCAGAGTGTACAGAGTTGTTGCCCAGGCTCAGTGGGGTGAGGTGGGTCAAGCCTTCATCCCAGGCCATGAGAGTAACCAAGACACCACGCCCAAGATGCTGCCCGAGCCACCAGGCACGCCGCATGCCCAGGTGCCAGGATGGGCAACAAGCACCACCAAATCGCAGGGGCAGCCACCAGAAGGTTGGGCCACGAGGGCCCGACTGCCACCCAATGGCACCCCAGCCCACCCTGCGACCCAACCAACCCACACCCACTCTGAACAACCCAACCCCCACACAAACCCCACCCACAGATGAGCCAGAGGCCCCCAATGGCCCAAGGGACCAGCCATGATGAGCAGGGACCAACCCCGCAGGAGGGCACCAGCACAGCACTAGACAAGCCACCACCATGTGCCAGCTAGCAACCAAGGGGTAGCGCCGGGCAGAGGAGTACAGGGAAGGGGGGGGCAGTGATGTCACCTGGCATGCATCCCACGCCCCGACCCAGAGCAGCTCACCAGCCACTGGCGCCAGGGATGCACCTCAACCCCCCTCACGGGGGGGCAGCGCACCACAAGCAACTTACCCAGGTCCAAACCACGGCGCCCAGGATAGTGCAGCAGTCCCAACAACAGAGCTCTCCAAGAAACCGAGCCCAAGCGGTGACCCACCAGATCCCCCCAGGGACCCACCAAGACCACCCGCTCCAGGTCCCCAGGGCCCACCACACCAAGAACCCATCGACACCACAGGGAGGGAGGGAGGTTTGGCCCCCCAGCCTGAGAGGGCCGGGCCCCACGAGCTGGGCCCTAAACCCAGTGACTGTCCACTATTCTTCCCTTTTACTCTGATTCACGGATCCCTGTTGGGGATTATTATCCGTGCACCATGAATAAGTGACACCCTAAGTGTAGTGTGGTGTGTTAAAATTAGAGGAACAGAAGAGGAGTGTGAGAGGTAGGCAGAGGGCCACAGGACAGTGTTGCCCTGCAGTCCAGCACACCATGAAGCCCTCAACCCACCCCAGTCTGCCCTCCGTGGTGTGAATGTATGTGGTGCATTAAGCATTTGGAGGACAAATGAGAAGCGTAAGAGGGCAACGGAGTGGTCACAGCACTATGCAGCGCTGCAGCTCGACCCACTACAAAGTCCTCTGCCAGCCCCAACCAGCTCTGACGGTGTTAGTCAATGTAATGCATGAAAACTTGGGGCCAGGTGAGATGGAGTGGGCAGGGCGGAGGACTGCAGCGCACTACTGCACTAAAGCTGACACGCCCCAACCCTGCAGCAACCTGGCCCCGAGAGCCCTGATTGTAAAATGCCAAGATGTGCAAAAAATTAACTATTTACAAAGTGTGTTGTGTGTTCAGTGTGTTGTAACAGGCCAAGCAAGTGCGGGTCTCGCCTGTCCAGCCAGAGGAACAGGGGCAGGCCCATGAGGGCCCCCAAAGTAGTTCAGCAGGCCCACACCAAAACCCTTTTCCCCAAAGAACCCAAAGAAGCCATGCCCACCATCCCAGCGGCCGTCCTGATTTCGAGAATGGGCAGCCGCCCACCGCTCACCGTCCCCAACAAGAAAACAGTGGGGCACCACGAGATACAAGAAACGCAAGCCAGCAGCGTCCCCCCAGGCCCCGATGCAGCAGCAAAGGCGCTGCTGTCAACAGGCAAGGCTGGCAGCTGCTTGGGGCCCCAGGCCACTAGGGGGCCCCCAAGGGCTGATGAACTTTACTCCACAGTAATGTCTTATAATGTAGCAACTGCAGTGACGTACCCCATTAACCCCATCAAACAACCAGTGGTCAAATTGCAATGACATCTTAAACGGATACTTCCCTAAATGGGGCCCCATGTCATCCCTGTCACACTGCTACATCCAGTAACTTTACTGAAGTGTATCAATCAAAGTAACATGAAAGTCAGCTATGCAAAATGAAGAGGAACTACCTGTCAGGGAGCGAGAAAAGACAGAGAAGAAAGGAGGTAGAACAAAGGAGAAAGCAAGACAGCGGTAAGTGGAGCGGATAACAACATGTGGAAAACACTTAAATTAGCATTAGGTGTAAGGCAGACTGTTGATTGTTTAATAGTTAGTTAGCCTTGTTTACGAAGCGGGAGACATCAGCCTTGGGATCCCGCTCAGTCGTCTCGCCATTACAGAATGTGTTGACACACTGGCACATGACTGTGTTGCAAGCTTGGCTAGCAGCTAACGTGAGCTGACAGAGAGACAGTGAAAATGCTTGTAAGGTACAGTATTGAAATTTCCCAAAAGTAATTAGGACACACTGGTAATGGAGTGATTTGGATGGGAAAAACAGCTTACCCAGACAAAAGCTTTAACTAATGAAAAGTGTGTCTTAGATAACTCTTTAACTATTAATGCTTTGAAATTTATTATTATTATAAGGGCCCGAGCACCTTTCGGTGCGAAAGGCCCTATTGTTTTTGCTTCGTTTTTCCTTATTAGGGCCCAGGCACCTAGCAGTGCGAGGCCCTATTGTATCTGTTGCGTTTCTTTTATTAGGGCCCGAGCACGTTTGTGCGAATGCCCTATTGTATCTGTACTGTTTTTTCTTTTTTCGTTTTTAGGGCCCGAGCACCGAAGGCAGTGTGAGGACCTATTGTTTTTGTACTGTTTATTATTAGGGCCCAAGCACCTGCATGCGAAGGCCGTATTGTATCAGTACTGTTTCTTTCTTCTTATTAGGGCCCGATAACCGTAAAACGGTGTGAAAGCCCTATTGTTTTTCCTTCGTTTTTTATTAGAGCCCGAGTCCTACCGGGGAGGGGCTCTATTGTTATTGTACTGTTTCTTTTTTCCTCTTCCTCTTATTATTACGTCTCTTTAACGCTTAATTTGACCCCCTGAACATGCTCAAAAACTCACCAAATTTGACACGCTCATCAGGACTGGCGAAAAATTTAATAAAATAGAAAAACGGACCCCTGCAGTCCAAAAATGTGCTCTGTAGCGCCACCTAAACACAGAACCATGGCCACTGTGGCCCTCAGGAATGTCATAGAGAGACTAGACAAAAGCCTAATTGTAGTACTCATCAAGACCTACAAATCACGCGCGGACGCCTCGAGGCTAACATCAACAGGCTCTTGGATATTTGCATTCGAAAATGCTAAAAATTTCACTTTGATCAAACATTTTCTTCTCCAAAAGCGTAAATAGTAGCACCTTCAAAAGCTAATAGATGACAGAGGACACAGTGCTGATCCAAATGACTTCCCAAGTTTGTATAAGTTCTGAAGAGTTTGGATTTTAGAAGCCCTCAAAGTTGGACTGCTCCTCTGTCTTGTCCCATTCAAGTCAATGGGAAAAAATGCACATGTGTCAAACTCAGGCCTGTACAGTCTAAAGTATAAGTCTGATGGCTTTCAAATCTATGTCAGTGGAAAGAGGACGAAAAAAATCCCTGGAATGTATTTTGTGTAAGATTTGATCAAGTTTGTGGTACTTTTCAGGAGGTTTTCTAAAGGTATTCCTCCTCTGTGCTTTCCGTCTGCATGCCCCCCCTCTCCCACAAACACACACACACAGTCCCCTCCCTTGCTCCCACTGCAGAGCTCTGCTCTGGTCATGTGACACTCTTAACAGGCCAGCATACACTCATTATCAACCTTGTAAGACATAACTCAAAAACAGTACAAGATAGCAAATATAACTATGTGTGATTGGTCTACACTCATAAGGTTGTGGGTCTGCTTAGCCTGTCAGTTGAAATAAACTAGCATTTATCTGCGTTTGGATGCAGTTTATTCTTAAAGGCCTTCCCCACAGCTGCCAGCATACATGTTAATCAAACTTTGATTAAGGAACTTGAGCTCTAATGAATGTGGATCTGCCATTTGAAAGGAATGGACATTTAGTGCCTGTCTGTAGATACTTCTAAACAACACTGACAATACACATCAGGGAAACTTTGATTAGCTCATGTGGGTTATGCATCTGACATTTTGAAAATTAATAGTCACACCAGTATCAAATAAATTGTTCCTTTTCAAGGAACCATAATGAATCTCAATGAACATTCATTTGAATGTCACTGATGCGAGCAACATAAACACATCTCACCCTGCATAAACTTCTTATGCTCACAGTTGACATGTCCATCACACTTTTGACCAGGCTACATGGATCATGTTTGAGACTCTATATTTTAAGCACAACACTCTCATTTAAAAGACAGCTAAGGCCTTTCAGTTATTTTTTCAGCATTTCTCCAAACTCAGCTGAGTGAGCTGCAGGGTTAGATCACATCAACACATTTCAAGTACAAGTCCATGTGAGGAACAGATCACATATAGCTTTGAAAGGGAATTATAGAAAGGTATCAATGTCAGGAAGGGTAACATGCGACTGAGGGAATGTTACACTCATAGATTAGAAACTCCTCTTTTTATCACCTTTACATTCTCAACAAAATCAATGTTGTATGATTTCCTCATTCACAAGTCCTATCTTTATTCTTATTAATGTCAGGTCATTGTTGAAGAGATGGGACTTTGATCGTTGGACATGAATGAATTTGATTCACTGCCTCATTTCCACTTTCAAGCAGTTAAATTCTGTTGTGGCCTGCCTGCATGAGACAAAGAAGGCACATTCTGGTGGTGTGGACTGAGCGCAAGCGGTCAACCGTCTCCGGGGCGTGTTGGCGCCGGCTCCAAGGAGGTGGTGGGGTGCAAGGGCCCGTAATGCTGCTTTCAGCTTTAATAACGGGCCCGAGCACCTTATACTACAATACTACATACTACATACTACAATACTACTATAATAATACTACAGTAAAAATAAGTAAAATACAACATTAAAAATAAATAAAATACATGACAGAAATCCTCTTCGGCAGCTACTGTCGTAGGATAACTCCTGTTTCTGCAACCATAAAGCATAACACCTCTTTTCCCACAGCCCTTCAGGGCGACTGTTTTGACTCTCTCTGTCTGTCACACCATCTCTGTATTTTTCCCACTGTTTCAGTTATACATCCGATTCTAATGTCAGGCTCGACTGCTCATGTATGCTTACTGTTAGTTCATAAGGCACCTTATATTTGGATATGAATGGATATAAATGGATATGAATTCACACTCTGCCCTGTTATTATTAAGCTTTGAATCAATCTGCACTATTATTATTAAGCAATATAAAACATATATAAAAAATATACAAAATCTTATATTTACAAAAGTCATGGATAAAGGCAGCACAATAAACAAAGATACATCAAACAAAGGAGCTGCATAGGGTAAGTGTGTGTGGGGACTGCTATCAAGAACTTAGCTCAGGATGTTAGGACTCAAATGCACAACTCGGCTCGGTTGACTCAGCAAAACAAGGTTTATTACAAGCAGTGGTCGGTACACGGAAAGGCAGTCAAACCAGGCAAAGGTATCCAAATTGTGAGGCAAAAGGCAAGGTCGAAAAAAACAAGCAAGGTTCAAAATACAAGAGGGCTATGACTATGACTATGAAAGAATGCTGGAACGTGAGCTGTGAGCATCATTGAACTGGGGACGAGACAAAACACATATGCGGGATTGATTGGGAGTGATTAGGCACAGGTGTGGGAGACACAATCAGGGATCAGGTGCACACGGATGAGGGGGCAGGGCAGACAGGAACCTGGAACAGAGACGGGGGTGGGTGCTCACAAAATAAAACAGGAAGACAAGACATGAAACATGAGGGAGAAAATAAAATACTTAACAGGCAGTGAAACATGACAGCTGAGAGGTAAGTGAGTTGTATGGAGAGGGAAAGATATGGAGAGACACAGAGAGGGGTGAAGAAAGAGGGGGAGAGTCTTAAAAGTTTGTAAGTGTGAACAGTGGATCATTTACACCTAGTTTGAGACTTTTTTTTGTTTTGTTATCAGCAAATTGAAGATATGTATATCTAAACATGCACTTTTAACCCACGCTTTCTATTTTTATTCTACTTATTTGCTTAGAAGAACCACAGGGTGATATTGGTGTCCAGGAACAGTTGGCCATCTATATACAGTTTATCCACAGTGAGAGAAGTCCGTTTTCCCTTTTGCTTGTGGTCTTTCAGGATCAGGTATAAGACTTTGCGCCTCTCATTGATTTCCCTGGGAAACTGGTCGTTCATCCCGAACGTCGTACCTTTGAGCTCCTGTCCTTTGCTCTTAACAAGCACTTTCTGCTTGAAATGTTCAAATTTAGTGATGATAGGATGGGGACGGTTTCCTCCTCGGGGTCTGAGCTGGTGAACGCGATGGAAAGTGGTGTTATTCACTGTGTCCGTGGATATTTTCAAAGTTGATACCATAAAGTTTTTAACCAGGGCCTCAGGATTATCTGGTGCATTCTCAGGGATGCCAGTGAAGATCAAGTTATCCCACATACTTCTGGTTTGAATGTCCAGGACAGTTTCTTTTAAAATTTTATTATCTTTTTTAAGAAGATCTACTTCTGATGACACCAATGCTAGTGTTGAGTGGAGCTCAGCGTTGTCCCTCTGAAGGTCGTTTATTGGTTGGTGAGTGAACTCCAAACTTACTTTTAGGTCTTTGATCTCCTGATGAAGCAAGCTGAGTACTTCCAGTTTTTTGTTGATAGATTCCAGTACACTTATCTGGATGTCGGTGGTCATGCCTGTTGGTAGAGGAGTCAGTCTTCTTCCTCTTAGCCGATTTTCTGGGGGAACATTAGTATTTGAGTCTTCCATGACGCACTGGTAGAAGTAGCCATCAACGAAATCCTTGAGGTCCTCCACTCTGGCTGGTGATCAAATGATGTTGTCAACCGTGAGCTAACTATGTTAATATTAACAGAGATATATTCAAAAGTTGGGCTGAATGTTATTGTTTAATTTAGCAGCAGGGCGCCGCCATATAGAATCTCAAAGTCTCACTGTGTCTTGTGATCTCACAGCATGCTGCCTCCTCTCCACCTAACTTTCTCTTGGTCCTTTACCATTTGATTTGGTAGCACTCTCTGCTGGAAATGTTCAAATTTTGCGATGAAAGGATGGATACGGTTTCCTTCTCATTGCTCGAGCCGGTGAATGCATTTGAAAGTGATGTTCTCAGTAGATATTTTTTGTGTCGGTACCATGAAGTTTTCAACCTCGGCCTTCACTTATAATGAAGCTCTCATATCACTAATCCTCAAAAAAGATATGGACCCACTGGATTCTGGTCTTTTTGGACCAATAAATGTAGTGATGTCAATGGTAAGGGGTTTCCACAGGTTAAAGACAATCATATCAAACCCATTTATTATTTACCACTTAGTTGAAGTCAGTTTCATTAAAGTTATGTCCTCCTCTGACAATCTTAGACAACTACTTTACTTGATATTGTCAGGTCTTAGTGTAAGATACTTCATCTATATTATTTGACACCCTTAGTCTTCATAAAAAGGATTTATTGTAAAATAATAAGTTTTGGAATTATAAGAGGACTGAAGGTACATATCCATTTAATGTCCAATATTGTCTGCCTTTCTGGAAAAGCATAATTAAACAGTTCAGGGGTGGCTACACATACCTGTACCTAACTAAATCAATTGTGGGACAAGTCTTTTTTAAGTAAAGATTTCTAAACCAGCATTTCCCCTAGCCCTAAGCAGCTTTTTGTAGCTAATGTATGGTAATCACCCATAGTCAGAGAAGACAATATGGCAATGACAAATTATACCTGACTAGAGAGAGTGGGTTAACTTTTTTCACAATCGCTTTGGCACTATTGAGATTGAAATGAAACAACCAAATTTTTGTATTCTCAGTAAAAGTTTTATTTTGTGAAAGTACATCAGTGTCTATGAAATGCACTCTGATTTGGCCATTACCACCCAAAAGACAAAAAATATACTTCAAATGTGTATTGTAATGAAGGAATTGGTTAGGCGTGTAACCATGATTGTCATAGCTGTTGACCAGTACACTTAAAAGTCTGCATGAACAATAAAAAACCCAAATGATCCTTGTGACCAGTGCTTTTGTTTCACATTTGCCTCTAATGGTGATGAGTACCTTGATCTGTTTTATCTTGTGTTGTTTCTCTATTTGTCTGCTCCCCTAAATCCAGCCCAGTCCTTGATATAGGCCTACTGGGAGGTCTTTGGTTCTTGTGGGTAAAGTAACTCTCTTCAGCAGTCATGTCGGGCTTGAACCTGCTGCATCTAATAACTAGGAGCCAGCCTGTTTCTCTGAGGTCCTGCAGTCTTCCCCCAGGTCTTCTGACTGGTTGGTGTGTGCCTGCTGTGTTCTGCCTATCTTATAGCCTTACAACACCTGGCTGGTGTGTTTGCATGTCTTTACTTTTCCAGTCTGTGTGTATTCAGAAAGATGTGAGTTGCTTCAAGTTATTATCTTAAATTTGATCTATTCTCTCAGGTAACATGGTCAGATTTGATCAAATTCATACCTAAACCTCACCCTAACTCTGGGGTTCTCTAGCACCTGATGAAAAGTACTAACAATGGATTGCTACTAAACGTGTTGCGTTTAGCATTGACATGCTGCCCTCTGCTGGACAAAACTGGAATTCAATACACCTTTATCATGTCGTAATTTGATTTTAAAATGCCATGAAGCAGCCATGTCTTATTTAAAAACAATTAATTCTGTTTTCAAAGGCAAGCATAATGCTTAATAATAAAAAGCATTAAAACATTAGTGCCATTACAGGTAAAACTAAGCAAGGTCCTTTTAAAGGATTTATATCTACCTTGAGTTATGTGTCAGTTAAGTTTTAAGCTATACTTACATGCTGCTGCTACAAAGCCAAAGATTTAATAGTATAATTAACTGAAGCGTAATAACTGATTCACTGCTTGGCTTCCTGGCAGTTTGCATGCACTGAGTGGTTTGATTGAATTTACACTAAACGTTTAAAGATTTTATTGCCAATATGTTATGTTTATGTATGTTGGGACAAAAACAGGATTCTTTTTCCATCATTTTTTCATGCACAGTAAGTTTCTGCATGATGAAGCAGTGAGAATTCTCTCACTTGGGTTTTAGAAGTTGTTACAGAACTTCATAATAGTATAATAGCCTGACAAAGGTTCAGGTTTTACATACTTTTTGTGTTTCAGTATTATGTTGAGACTGAAAAAGATTTCACATTTTTGTTTGTAGTAGAATGTTTTTTTTACGGCTCAAGAAGCCAGAAAGAGAGCAGTTTTGCTTGAACATGTTATAAGTTGAGAAATAAAACTTTATATATATATATGTATATATATACACATATATATATATATGTTTTCAAGGTTGTTATGTTATAAAGCACCAACAAATATGCTTACAAGATGTAGACATGGAGACAGCAATTTATTCTGCTCACTATGTTTTTATAGAATCCCAACCACAAACTGTGCACTGTTGTTGGCTGTGGGCTACATATCTACTGCCCAAAGGTTGCTGAAAAGTTGTTATAAAGTTCAGTTAAATGTTCACTGGGGTGTACTGTGTACACTGGGGTGTTGTAGGTGATGACTGAAAGGGATTACTTTTGTATGGATCTATCCATGTGCTAAGAGAGTCCACTCTAGAATACCTTTTATACTGCATAGTAAATTTTTCTGTTCTTACTGCCTTGCCTCTCAGGTGCACTCAGGACTAGGAAGACTTGGCCAGTGAGCTTTTGTCAGGAGGAGCTAAGGAAACGCCTCACCCCAATGCAGTACCATGTAACCCAGGAAAGAGGAACTGAGAGGTACAATCAACCACTGTAACCGCCTGATATATAAGTGATCACTCATGATTTAATGTCAGGATTTTTTTTTCATAAAGATAAACCCTGCATTAAATTTCAACAATTTGGCATGTTGTCTCACAAGTTTTACTGAAGGTGGTTCAGGGACCCTTTTTGCAAAGCTTTTTCACATTTTATATTTGTCAGTCCCTCCAGGATTTCGTGGGCGTTTTTCAAGATTGTTGCGGCCTAAAATGCCTGAATTCGCAGCAGCTTTTTTAAAAAACTGCAATAGAAGTTGCAATGTTTTAAGTGTATTTGTTGCGATAAAATTGCAGTGAAAAGAGACAGTGAAAATTGCTTAAAAGTTGGTGGAACTCATGGGAGGCTGGCCAAAATTGCGGAAAAATCGCGGTGATTGGACAAAATTGCAAGATCGCGCAGAATTCACAGAGATTGGTTGAATTTTCGTTAATTGTTGCGATCGCAACATCGTGAATTCCTGGAGGGACTGATTAGTCTGCACTTTTTTAATAATTGAATTTATTAAAAAATCTGGCTAACCAAAACAGCACAAAAAACATAAATCAAACAAAACATAAAGACAAGGCCAAAGTGTATACACATTCCTTCACACACACACTCACACACGCACACACGCACACACACACACATCTGTTTAACATAGCATTTGGCCATAACTTTATGACCACTGAGGGGTGAAGTGAATAACACTGATTGTTTCATTATGATGGCCCCAGGCAGTAGGCAGGAAATATTAGGCAGCAAGTGAACATTTTATCCTTGAAGTTGATTTGTTTTATTACAAACAAAAATATTTTTGCCGAACAAATACTAATTGAAATTTCTTTCGTCGAGAGGCGGCACTTTGACTATAACTGAATTTTGTTTCATGTGCCTGAAACATTGTTTTCAACAGCACTCCTAGCCGGAAGCATCTGCATGCTAATGTACATATAAGTTATAACAACTTCCTGCTTCATGCTGAAATGCACATGATGATGGATGCAAAACAATGGCTAGTAGCCAGTGATGATGTTTGTTTTGATAAGTAAAATATTATAAAAAATTGGACTGGAATTAACTACAGGTGTGTTACTTTAAAAGTGATATTTAAAAGTCATCAACTGCTACTTTCAGTGTTAGAGTTAAGGTTCAATAAAACTATGAATGCTATTGACCTCGTAAATAAATCATGCCACCTTAAATGTCATAAAGATAACTGACCATTGTGTTTGGTGTCATTGTCTCTTTTGCATTATATACACTTGAGTGATGATCAGGTTTTGATAATACCCAAACTACATATATTCTATTACCTCACTTGGAGAAAAAAGTCCAAGAGTGCCATGCTGGTGCACTCTTGCAGCACTACACCTGTGCTGTCAACCAAATTCGATCCTCCTCTTAGCTGTGTTTATTGTTATTAATTAATTTATTGTTTATTGTAAAATAAAGTGGTCAAACTAAGTGTCAACTGGCTAAACTATCCAATGTTAAGCAATTTTTATTCCATGAGAAGGTAAATAAGCCTTCTGTTTCATTTGAAAAATGTTAGTAATGTGTTTTGCCACAACAGCCCTGTTTTATTGTCCGCTTGAGCTTTGTCTAGCCCTGTATTGTAATTTCAGGCTGCAGCAATAATAATGGCCAGTCTTTTTCTTCATAAAATTTTGTTATTGATGTGGGGACAGTGCCTTGGCTGGCAGGCCAGCTAGACCTGTTGTTAAATAAGGTGGCAAGTTACATTAACTGTCTGTCCAGATGGACTTTACATTTTGCTGGCATACCATTAGTCCTCTGGCCAACAGCTGAGCTGAAGGGTTTAGTTGGATGACTTCACTAGTTTTTTTTTTCTCTCCATTGCTACGTCTAGCTATGGCCCATCCTATTTACTGGAGTACTGAACTACATTTTCATAACATAAGAACTTTATGGGATTGTAATGGTAATTCCATTTATTAGTCAAGCTCTCAGGTGCTGCTAGGGAAATGGAGTTGTCGCTTGCTCAGAACTTTCTGTTCTGACTGCAAAATACATGAAAATATAAATTTACAGCCTAAGACATGATTGTCTTTGGTAAAGAAAAAAAAAAAGGAGGATAATCAAAAAGTAGGTGCATGTTACAGTTGTCTCTCACTATAAACCAGTTCACCTTCTGCGACCTCGCTGTTTCGCGGATTTTTTTTAGTGCATTTTCGCATGCTTTTTTTTACAGCGCATGAACACGCATTGTGTTCTGTGTCCTGATTGGCTAAGGGACTGTAGACCATTGTCAATCAATCTCCTCTGTGCCGTTTCTCCTGTATAGTACAGAATGCGTTCGGCTTGCCAAATTTACATAAATGTTCGATCGCTAGCAATGTGACCCTGAAGAGCTGTATGTTTGCAAGTTTTCTCCCACAATGTTGACAAAATGACAAAAATGTTAATGCCTGTCTGAGAAAAGTGTATAAAGTGTTGGGTGAGGGGTGTTACAGCCTTAAAACATATATAATAATTGTAAAAAATAAAGCTGACTACTTCGCGGATTTCGCCTGTTGCGGGTTATTTTTAGAATGTAACCCTCATGATAACTGAGGGACCACTGTAAATGGTTTTAAGGCACTTTGTGTTGGGTGGTTCTTTGCCTCCATGTCGTGCCTTAAAACTGTTTAAGGTGCACCCACTCATTGAATATCCCTCACTTAACCAACAGGAGATTAATGTCAGTAAGCCAGCATTTAAAAAAATTGGTTTTTAAAACACACCTTGCCCACCTTGTGGATTTATTTTTTAATAATAGCTTTTAGATATTTGACCATCAAAACCACCAAAAAAAACAAGGGAAATTTTCAGAAGCACTTTGGAGAAACAGTGGAAAAATAAGGATACTGAATAGAATCTAACAGGTCAACCTGATAGAAATATTCATTAGGTGATTTTGAGATCTCTAAAAATAATTATTTTATTGTCATAATGATATGAAATGCTTCAAAATCTATTATTTTTTCAGTTGGTTAACAGCAATCAGAATTATGTTGCACTCTTATTCCCTTAAATTGACAAACTGATTTATCCCTCTGCGACAAAAACTCATGAATCTGCTTTCTTCTGTGAAAAAGTCACTCACATCAGAGATAGTAAATTAGTTACATGCGGCGGTACATCTAGTCCTGCCTTATCCTCATACTAGTGAATTGCCAAAAGTTTTGTACCTGCTGTCTTGATTGTTTTTTAACATGTTTTGCCGTTAAACTTTACTAAAACAGCTATTTCCACAGTGCCTTCACTGGAGAGTTTACGCAACATAAAGAAGAGGGGACATACACTTGTGTTGTCTGTGGGGCCCTGCTGTTCAGGTAAGAGCTACACTGTTTCTATGTGAAGATAAAAGATAAGACACACTAACAATTAATTTTTTTGAATTATTCCTAAACATGTATGTGCATCAGTCTTGTCTTATAACTTCATGGAGATGTACATGTTTACTTCCTGTGACTTCTAGGTGTTTGTGTACATCTAGAAGTCACAGAAAAGACCATCACTCCTTATGGTCTGTTATCACAGAGGCAAGAAGTTATTAGCTGTTCCAAATAACAGCTAAATTTTACCACGTTTCATAACCTAGTATAGACTAGTATCAGTATTTTTGTTTTATCTAATTTGGTCATCATTTTAACATATGTAAGTGTGTCTCTCATGTCCCTTTCCACTCCTTACAATGAGTGTCTGTCTGTTTCTGTGTGTATTTGTGTGTGTGTGTCTTACTTTGACATCCAAACAAGAAGATATTCTTGATTCTTTGAGCAAATGACAGAATAAATTGTGCCAATACACTGTCTTTGATTGAACAGCTAAATTTTTGTCAAATATTTACAGCCATATTACTGCAATGTTAAAAAGAAAAGTATTTGGCAGTGTTTTTTGAGACATGAAGGTGACAATTTCCTGTGATTGACTTTTTTCCTTTTTATTTTTTAGTTCGAACACTAAATTTGACTCAGGATCAGGTAAGTTGGCATGCTGTAACCCCACTGTCCCGTTTCTTATTCACAGCTTATATCTCTGCTTTGCTGTCTCTACAAGGTTGGTGTATTTTGCCCCAGCAGGTCATATTTCTGGAGTCATTTTTTAAGATAAGATAAGATAAGATAATCCTTTATTCGTCCCACAATGGGGAAATTTACATTGTTGCAATAGCACGATGGATAGTACAAGCGAAGAGCATAAGAAATACTAAGTATAGTAAGTGACATAAGAAAAAAAAAAATGTACAGAACTGTAAGTATAAAATATGTACGCTATATGTACAAAATATGTAAAATATGTACAAAAGCCCTTTTCTATCTTTCTTAAATTTACATAAATGCTGATCTTGCTAATCATTGACATAAAATTATTGACCGTACCTTCATTGACATGAAAGCAAAACAAAATATTTTATTTATTGCTTGTGTTGTATGAAGTAGATGAAGTTGTGTTTTTTAAATGTTGAAAACAAAAAAAAAAGTTGGCAAGACAATTTAGCAATATTAAAAAGCCTCTGTTGAAGAACATACTCTTAGTACAGCTGCATCCATTTAACATAAGTGTTTAATTAACTGGTCCAGAACTGATTTTTTGTCAGTGAAACTGGGGCCAGTTTCATCCATTTCCTACGCCCCCCAATCAAGTGCTGTCCACAGAGCATGCCATGGCCTATTTTACCACCTCAAATGCTAGACCAATGCTTAATGCCATCTGTCAAACATGGTGGAGCTAGCGTGAAGGTCTGGGTGACCATCAGATTACCAAGAAAAATTGACAGTGAGAATGCTAAAGGTCTGCCAGGCTGCAATTGCTGCAAAATGTGGTTATTTTGATGAAGGCAGTGTTGGAAGCACAAAGTCACAAAGTCACAATTTCGATTAAAATCATTATTTCTTACTTTGAAAGTGTCATCATGTCCTGTTTATAGCTATGTTTGGTATATTTCCTTTGCAGAATAATCTTGCGTGTGTTTCCACTGAATACAAGAAGATTCAAAGTGATCCCAAACTTAAGTTATAGGCACAAAAATAAGTTGGAAATTAAAAATCCAAAAGATATGAATATACATTCCTGTTGTTATTAAAAAGGATACCTAATAAGGACCAAATAATTTCATTTATACATATCTGATGGGGTAATGTATCTCACCGGCATGATTAATCAAAAATTGTTGACCATAGTGTTATTGTCCCATTAGAAAATTGAATTAAATGAACTTTGTCGTTGAGCTGACTTGTTCTAAGATGAACTAAATTATAAACTGATGTGACCTAAAAAAAACAAAAAAAAAAACATACTAGACATCTGAGTCAGGATACTGATTTTCATCAATTTTTTTCTGTTTGGTGTTTCAAGTTAAATTTTGTGTTTGGTGGTCAGAGATGGCAAAAGTACTCACATTCTTTATAATAATAATAATAATACATTTTATTTGGCAGCGCCTTTCACAGCACTCAAGGACACAGCACACTTAAGTAGAAGTACAGATACTTGTGTAAAAAAAGACTCTGGTAAAAGTACTAATTCAACTCCTTTACTCAAGTAAAAGTAAGAAAGTACAGGTTCTGAAATGTACTTAAGTAAAAAGTAAAAATGATTTTTTAACTTCAATGATACACAATGCATTTTTGATAACTGAATGTCTAGCGTCACCGGATCTGTTCCATCGTTGTCGGCAATGTTCCCTAGTTCATTTTCTACATCCATGTCACTGCTCGTGTTTTTCTGTGTACCACAAACCATACTCCTGTCCTGTCCCACTCCCACAGAAAAAATCCTGTCCTGTCCCACTCCCGTAGAATGAATCCCACTCCGGATAGGAAAAAATCAAAAGCGCTTTTTTTTTCTTTTTTTTTTGCTCACAGCCAGAATCGAACTTACCTGGAGACCGCCGCTTACATGAGACGCCTGGCTGCGCCACTACGCTGCGAGAGACCATATGAATCGTTCCACGCTACTTTTCTGTTTCCTTGCGAGTAGAAAGTACATGTATTTGTGTTCAAATGTCGGGAGTAAAAGTAAAAAGTCACCAAAAAAAATAATACTCAAGTAAAGTACAGATACCTAAAAAATTTACTTAAGTACAGTAACAAAGTATTTGTACTTCGTTACTTCCCACCTCTGCTGGTGGTTGTTTTGATTGCTTGAAATTCAAGGAAAGTGTTGATTAGAAACACATTGTGATGATTCAGTTAAACTAGGACCCAAAAGAGGACACTAAGATAGGAAGCCAATGATAATTAGATTTATGGCAATTTTAGGGAAAAGAACTGGGGAAAGGAGGCTGAGGTCCTGTTGAATGCTGGAGCAGAGTGTGCTGTTAAAGAATGAGGCACAGGACTGGAGAGTGCTGGTGTAGCGCTTGGCACAAGGCAGGAGGTTACTAATGTAGGGAGGATGGGTGTTGTGGTGGCAGAAGCAAAGGTGGAGACACTGTGGTGGAGAGTGCTGGGCTTACAGCATTGGGCAGAAGGAGTTTGAGGCTGGTCAGTGTAGTGGCTGTGGTGCTGGAGCTGAGAGTGGAAACTGGGACTGCAGGCAAAACAATGAAGAAAACACTGGTAAGGCAATGGTGATGAAATAACACACCCTAGAGATATATTTAAGAGTGTTAGAAATCACTTGATGAAGGGAGCCAACTCAACCACACCACACAAGGTGCGTATACCATCTGGCAACAAGTGAGTAGTCAGGGGTTTATATACTGTGCTTAATGATGAAAAAACACATGATAATCCCCAGAAAACCACTCATATTTTGGTCCGTTTTTCTCATTTTGAGTTTAGTATTCAGTACAAATAGTGCAATGTGCATACTCTGCTTCATTTATGTAGTTCAATCTAAACATTTTAAAGAACAAAAAATCTAAAGCCAGACTACTTTAAATGCCAAGACAGAGACCCGGTTGGAACCTTAGAGAAGATTTAGCTTAGGAAAAAAAAAAAAAAATTAAAACTGTCTGAATATGCTAATGTAGGCCTAATACAAACTACCAGGCTACAAAACGCAATATTTTTCACATGATTCAATTTATTATTATAACAGACCAATTTTTTAAAATCAAAGTTAAATCAAATTGGATCCTAAATTATCAACTAGTTAAATCAATGGAAGTATATATTCAATCTGATCCAGCACATGATACACAATTTCGTTTGGGCATTTTATGAAGTCAAAGGCACAGATTCAGTGCATAGCAATCCAGCTGCAAAATAAGGGCAGTTGTTTGACCACAGTAGAAATGTGTCAGTTCTTGCACTTTTTCTGCTTTTTTTTTTTACACTAATTGGTTCTTGAGAAAAACCGTAACATTTACTTAGTTCAGTGCTTCTCAAATAGTGGGGCGTGCTCCTGAGGTAATGGTGCTGATCAATTTTATTTATAATTATTTATTGATTTTATTTAAGTTTATTTTTCAGTATCAAATGGCTCAATTAGTTGGTTGAAAAATGTTTATAGTTTACATAAGAATTTAATTTTGAATATAAGTCAAATTGATGCACTTTAAATCTTTTCTGGTTCAGACTTAAAAACAAAGTTAATAAAATCATTCTTTGTTGTAGTGGATCTATATTTCTTTCTTCTTTCTTTTTTTGGTTTTCCTTAATGTTAATAAAGATACAATGTCATGCAGATGTGTACTTGTAACAATTTTATAGACAAATTATACTATTTATAGTTGTGGCGGAGGGTGGGGGGCACAAAATGTTTTCTTCTTCCTTGAGGGGGCTTAACAGAAAGCAATTGAGAAGCACTGACTTAGTTGAAAAGCCTGACTGTGTTCTTTCCAATGAACTTATCACTTTTTACAGTAATTTTAACAATCTTGATTTTAATGGAGTTGTCAGTTTTTAAAAATTTTGTTCCTTCTCAGAGCAGTGGACAATGTGGACAGAAGTGGGGTCCTAAAGGTTTTCCCAACTGTAATGGAGAGGGAAAGTCCTGACCCTACTGACATTGGGGGCCATGCGCTTAAGAATTGTGCTGAACTTTGTGGCTGATTTTTTTTTTGTTTGTTTTATTTTAAAATGTGTGACGACCCCTCCCCCTTCTCCTGCATGTGTCTGACTCTACTCCCTTGGTTTCAATCTCTGGGAGCTCCTTAAGGATGGAGCTAGGAGGACCTTCTTACCTGCCCATTTAGGCTACGCCTCCAGAAAGGCCTGCCTCTCTGGGAACTTTAGTCTCTCCCTGCTTAGCCTCCAGCAGCTACTGCGGCCATCTACCCTTTGTTTGGTTTGTTGCACCATCCAACATTCCCCACACATAGTTTCACTCAACCGTACATTGCTGACAAAACAGTTTTTTTTTTTTTACTCACACATTGCACTTGTTTAGCTTGGTATTAATAAAGTTCTGTAACATAAATCCTATTTTGATGTCTGAAGCTGTGTGTGGCTGTTTGTTGCCAGCTTTGAGCCAGGTGGTAACAACTGTCACTATATCTCCACCAACTTTATAGTTTTAATGTCAACAAGACTTTTATTAAATTGTTGTTTTATTAAATTAGTCCTGACCTTTACCCTTGTTAGATGTTATAGTTTCCCATAACCACAAGTGTAGGGGGACCGTAAAAAAAGGGAAAATGTAGTCGCAGAGAGGCTGAGTAGGGGAAAACTACCTTCCTACATGCTGGTTTGTCAATAAATCATCGCTCCAAAAGTGCTGCAATTGATATATTTATTGCAGATAAAAACAAATAAAGAAAGATTCCCTACAGTCTCAAAAACAACAATCTAAAACGGGGTCAATGCATCTTCAAAGTGATGTTTGAACGATATTACAGCAGACAGCCCAAAGTGGAACTCACCCTCTCAGTTCATTCATAAAAAACGCAAGGTGAACAGCTGCCAATATCACCACTACCTGCTGATCTCCCCCTAACCCTACATGACTTGCATCCCCATGTGTGACCAATAATTATTTCATAAAGCATAAAATAAACAGTGCATAATAATAACAAACAATATAACAGGCTACAAATAAAACCAACTGGCACCCACATTCTGGCCCCTATTTATTACGGTTACCACCCAAGTAATAATTACAAATACAGAACTCATATAGGAGGACCATAAATTACAAATTCAAAACATAACCATACAATTTCCTAGGCCTTTTGCAATTTTTTTACTTATAGCCCATCATGTGTGTGTGTGTGTGTGTGTGTGTGTGTGTGTGTGTGTGTGTGTGTGTGTGTGTGTGTGTGTTAATTAGGGCTGATAATAAAGATTATTTTTGTTGTAGACTAAT
>JAPZDZ010055852.1:6643-30493 GCA_029783805.1 Acanthurus tennentii
TCAGCAATCTGTGAATGGCCCCAAAAACCCTGATTGGAGCACCCCTAGTTAACATGTTGGTCACAATAAATTGAGAACCATCAACTTTGTTCTTAAGTTATGTGTGTGTTTGTGTGCTACCTCCATAACTTTGGATATTCAGCAGTTGGAACAGAAATCTTCAGTTTAGCATCACAATACAATACACCGGGGAGGCGCTCTCCTCTGTACAGGTAAATCGTCAAAAAGCCTCCTACAAGCTTAGAGGGCAGATTTGGTAGAAAGCATAAAGGAGGAACGTTAGAGGCTTGCATTTTTAGTACATCACTCTGACTATACAACACTTAAACCCTTATTTCCTGACATGCACTAAGTGTAGGCACCAGAACAGATCACTTAGTGCCAAAAGATACTTGGCTTTTTGAAAAAGGTGTTGGATTTGGTCAGTCAGATTATTGGTAAAGAGATGCTTCTTTATCCTAAAATGTGTATTTTGAATATCTACCCAGATAGTTGTGATTTCAAAAGAATAAAGGGTCCTTGCTTATTGATTTTTTTCAGGCTAAATGAAAAATCTATTGTTTTTTTATTCCACTTATGGTAAATTTGGAAGTTTTTCTTTCTTACAACTTTCTTGAGCTATAGTATATAAATAGATTAAAGGAATGTTGGACTGAACTGATTTGACATGTTGTAGGCCTGTGCTATTCTATTTCGTTTTGCTTTGTTTATTTTCCACCACTCTGTTTTCTTGCAGAAAACAGTAATAGTAAAAATATGTCAACTTGTGACACTTGTAGATAAAGATGTTGGGTCTACAAAGTCAAAAAAGTGTGATCTGACCAGTAAGAATGACAGGTTCTACAGTGAGCTGGTAGCTGTCCCTCTTAATGCTGCAGCTGAAGGTGGGGATGTTCTTCTCCTGTCTAAATGTGTAGGCCTCAGGAAACACAGTCTTTATCTGACCAATATGGCTCTCCTCAAACCGCCTACAAGGTGGACAAAAAAAGAGACGGATAATAGCTTCTGCAGTTCAGCCAGTTTTACCTCCAGGATGTCAAAAAATCTGGAAAATAAGGTTAAACATAGTATTCTGTTCAATTAGGTGATGAAATACAAAAAATGAATTTAAACTGTCAAACAACAACAGCAATTTTATTGCACAAAGTCGAGGGAATGTGTTTGAGTTGAAAGTTTCATGTTTTCATGTAAGAATTAAGTAGCTAATGACTGAAAACTGAAAATTTTTCAAATCCTATACCTAAATATTATACAATATACACAAAATCTTTAACTGTGTTTTTTTAAATTTTCAAGTTAATATTTTACAAAAAACTGAAAGGGAGAACCACAAACTCCTGTAGACAGTTCTGCATAGTGAGTGGGAAGAAATACATCACTGAATGCTAATTTCTTATGACAGGGATTTTAATTTTAACAGATTTTCACTATGTTACATGCAAAAAAGAGACATCCATCCTCATTTAAATCTGCAAAGTACACTCAGACTATCTCCCCATCTTTCCACCTACTTGTGCATCATATCCTGAACTCCCTGTTTGATCTTAGTGAAGGTAGCTGTTTCACATCGGTTGTGCAGCAGGGCGACCACAGTGTCCATACTCCTAAACATCTCAGCCAGCAACTTGAAGTGGTAAGGTAGGGAGAGGCCGGGGGGTTCCCCCTGGGCAAGGGTGTGGTACCTTTGATAAGCTGGTTGCTCGGAACTGAGACAAGTAAGGAAAGCAAAAACGAAAAAAGAAAAAAATGTAAAGAAAAGAAACCTGAATTTTCAACATTTGGAATCAATAAGACTTGGTGTTACTGAAAATGGAGATGCGCAAACTCTACAAAATAAAGACCACACCTGTTGGAAAGTTCTTTGAAAGTTTTCATCTTACCTTTTCTGCTTGCTTTTTAATGCCTCACTCTCCTCTTCCCTCCTCTGAGTTATAGCTGTAAGCTCTCTGGCTCGTGCTACAGTCAGCTTGAGGGTCTTAGCATCAGAGGTCAGAGGTGTGGCAGTTTTGAGGACTTGAGGGGTAGTAGTAATAGGTGTTGTAGCAGCTGAAGAGGAGGATGTGGAAACGAGAGTCGGAGAAGCATCACCAGTTAACTCCTCTCCATGCTTCTTGATCCTCTGGAGGCGAGTCCTTAAGGTTGCTATATCTTCATTACACAAATACTGAAAGAATGGAAGATTACCATGCTAACAAACTTTAGAACTTTTTATAAATAAGTTAAGCAATATTTTAGAGATTTTTAACTAGTTGGCAACTAAATCCATTAAGTGAAACTAACATTCACTGCCAACAAGTTGTGTATGTTTATTCAAAGACTATATAACACAGCTGCATTGGTTGGCATGTTCCTTCATTACCATGTACACACACATTGTGGTTTATTTGACTCAATCCCACAGTCTTGCTGACAAAAAGATACACTCTGAAGCCCCAAATGGGGATTAATACATACAAACACTGACAATTTACTTTTATTTTTGTTAGCTCTCTTAGGAAATCCACATTCACAGTATATGTACAAATGTACTGATTTGACAAATTTATAGGATAGATCTATATATATATGGACGAATTGATTCTATTATATTAGACATATAAATAAAAACAACAACAAATAGATTTGAAGACGACTAGATTTAATCATGCAGTATTTCTTAATTAACAAATACAATAATGACAAACTTTGTCATAATTTAGTCACTTCCGTGGCAGGCTTCAGTCTGCACGCTGGGGTTGCATGATCTTTAGCAAATTCAAACACTCTGCCGTTGTTACCTTGCTTGCTCGTCCTCCGGTGTTCTTGCTGATGACTTGACCCTGCTGTGGAGAGGTGCTGGTTTGGAGGTCATCATGGTTTTTAGTAGCTTGTCCAGACACATGAAATACTGGAGCTGCGGGCTTCAGGGTCACTTCATTGTGCAGGGCCTGGACGGCAAACGATTAGAGTTAGCTCACGCTTCTATATTTCCCTATGTTTTACAGGGTGGAAATTTTTCAAGCAGACATCTTTTGATTGCCACTAGTTGGAAAGATTGTTTTTTTTCGTAGCAAAACCCTTGCATTAGCCACAACGCATATCTAACATACTTTTCTCTCACAAATTGAGAAGTGCTGAGAGACATTACCTGTGGTGCCCCTTGTGTGAGAACCAGTTTTTTCCTGGCCTTCCTTCTTGATATCGGGACGTTAGCTTTAGCATCTCTAACAGCCTCCACTTGGCGTCTTTTCTTGGCCGTGCTATGTTCGGAGGTAGCAGTAAAAACGGCTGCCCCGAGGTCAAACTCCGCACCAACCGAGGACCGCTTTGGTGTCCGCGGACTGGAGGGAGAATCTTTAACGGTGTTTATGTTAGCAGTCTCTTCCTCGTTGAGCCCCGCTGCCTCATCAATAACTCGGACGAACTCTTGACGGACGAATGACGGAAAAAAGAAACCTTCTTTGTTTATCGAAAATGCTGAACTTGTGCAGGAGACGCTAGAGCTAACTTCGGACGAACCACGACCGACAACACGGCTGTGCTGCTTGGCTGGTTTCTCTGAACCAGCGATGCCTTTCTTTCTCTGGGAAAAGAAATCAGTAACTCGACTCTGGGACATGCTGCTGCTACTTGAAGCGGATACAGTGATGCAATGTAAAAGACTGCAAGAGTTTACTGTAAGTCACAGTCGGTAGAGATTCAAGTAAATTACGTTAGTATCCCTAGACAATAGATCTCCGGAAATGCTCACACTTTACAGGAAGAAGAACAGCAACTTCGCGCGTATTCCACAAAGCCACACCCCCGGGTCCCAACCCTACGTTAACTTAAGGAGGGATGGTGCATTTTGTTGAATGTTGACATTGTGCAAAAATAACAGGTAACGTTTTTGTGCTGTTTAAATTCTTGCTTTGACTGCTTGGTTCTTAAACCAGTCTGCCTTTCGTCAATTGTTCAGAATATTTCAAATATAAATATTAGAAATAGCCAACAAATAATGAACACTTATAAAATGTCCATGTCCTATTTATTTCTTTGCATGTACTTTGAAAATATTTAGGTTATCTATTACTCTTTCTAAAATACATGTTTGTTAGGTAGCACTGGCTCATCCTTTTTCTATAATCCATGTGTAACAAAGCCAAAGTTAGGCATATAGGCTAATTTATATCACATTACCATTCACATCGGGTTTTGAACTTTTTGTTGGTCATTTGATGCCAATAAAGTTAAACGTTTATTTTAAACATAAGACTCTTCATTTTTCTTGGAGGCACACGTCCTTGAAATCTTAGCTGCCTCCGTTAGAACAATCGAGAGAGCTGTCCACTCTCATTGTCGCAGTGTCATTCAAATCTAAGGAGATAAAAATATTAAAGCCTTTTCCAGTTTAACCTATAAAATGAAAAGTTTCTGCTTGATTGAATACATAAGCCTCTATAAAATATCTTAAAATATCTTAGTGTAGCTTTATAGAAGCATGTAATCTGAGGCGATCTAAAGTATCTCATCTCATAATTAGGCAAGCATATTTTTATGTACGACGCACGTAGCTAATAACCTGCGATGTTTTTGAGGCAGGTTGAGCATGTTTGAAAAGTGAATTGTTGTTTGCTTTATGTTTTTAATATAAATTCCTTTCACAAAAGAGAGTGTAACCCAAGCCACAGCTATGCACACTAAAATGTTAACGTTACTATATATTTTATCTTTATAATCTAAATCTAAATCTCAGATTTATTTGCAATAATTAAGAAAACTTTTTTTAGGAACGTGCATAGTTTTGGGGTTTTAACAACAGATGACTGGATACAGAGGAGGGGTGGCTAAAAGGAAGAGAGGAGGGCAAGGGAGTAAAGTAAGGAGGGGGAGACAGGTGTGAGGAAGAGAGCAGAGAACAAGGAGAGGAGAAGGAAAGTCAAGTTCAAGAGTATGGAATTCAACCAAAAAGTTGTAGAATAAAGCACCAACATGATCTCTTTACACACGTAATGTGATTAGTACTTTCAATATGCTAGGATTAATTTGTATTACATCATATAAAAATATCAAAATTTTAACTTATTTTGATCACTCTACATTATAAAATGATCTTAGTTTGTCTTTTTCCTCTATGGATACTTGATATCAGTATCACCAGCTTCATTGAATATACTCAACTGTATATTCTGACCCTCAAAACAAGAAAACAAAGATTTTTTTCCTCTGAAAAATGACTCAGACCACATTAAACACAATAACATTCTTAATGATCATTAAAGGCATCCTTAGAAAAGACAATAACATTCTAAGTGATGTTCAAGTCATTAGAGGACTGGACATTGACATTCAAACGTGGACTCCACCCAGGTTTGGTACCCCGGCAAACCTTGGCCATTTCTACCACTGTCCATAAAAAATCTTTAACACAGCACTACCCCTATTAGTAGCCTACTTTCACTTTTCATCATACTCGTCATCATACCCTTTTATACTTTGTGCATTTTCCTCTTGCTTTGCAGGGGAATTAGATTAAAGGAAAATTTGCCAATTAAAATTTACTATTGCTACTATAATTTAAATTACTGACTAGCTGCATGAACTCTGGCCACTGGCAGTGGTTTCTGACAAGTCACAAGTCAAGAGATGGGCAAAGAAATAACCAGAAAAGATATGATTCTGTGACGCATATTAGCTGCGTTAAATACTTATCTCTTTTTTTCCCATATTTTTAAAATAATATTCTAGGGTCTACTATACTTTCAACCATTTTGGTCTGCAGCTTTAAGGCAGTGTAATATATAGAAAGGGGCATTTGGTTGAATTGGTCACAGTCAACACTAACACATTAACAAATGCTAACTAATTCAACTATTGCTTTATTTTAAGGTGGTCACAAGCCTGACATGAAACGCTTAACCTTAATTTTAAACTTACGCAACCAGTGTCTTCACTCTTGCCGAGTTTTTATGGTGCATTTTTGTACCCTAGGGGGCGCCGCTGACACATCAAAGTTAAAGTGGCTACAGGGTAGCAAGACCAATGTCTACCGCCGACACTGGCATGACATACACATGGCAATGTTAGAAATGTCAATCTATAGGTTAGCATTTACAGCCACAAAACATTTCTAAACCTCTGAAAACACCGTTTAAAAATAACGAATGTAATTCATTTCAGTGCCTTCCTTTGCTGTTCATACAATGTACTATAATTTAGTAAGTTACAAAGCAATGGAGTAGAGACAAACTGAGATCAGTGCAAAAGAGTGCTGACTGGACTGGAAATTAGAGTAGTATATTTGCAGCAGAGACGTGACCAGTTAAAGCGGCAGCACAAGCTGAGTGGTGAATAGCTTCTCTATGAACGCCCTTCAGACTGACTTGCCTGTGAATCACATTTTCCACCTACAACACTGTTACTTCAGACTGGGCCCCTCCGATGGAACTCAGGCAACAAAACGTTTCTTCCTCTCTGATAACTCCACTTAAACAAGTCGATTTGCCGCTGTATTCCGAACAGAGCGTTGTGAACACAGAAGATTAATACGATCGATTTATTAAAGACTTTTGATTTAACTTGAGCACTTTCCATTAAGTTTTTTTCCTCTCGATTGGATAGCGAATATCGGAAAAATAGTCTACTCATTGTGCTGTCACATTTGCACAACCAACCGCGATGAAGTTGTTCAAGTTAGCGAATCAGTGTTTCTGCCGGATCAGTGGGAGCTACTAATGTGTCGGTAATAATCGTGGAGTGAGTATTAATTCTACAAGGTCATGGATCTTCAGGTGGTCGTCTGGCTGTTCTACTGCCTACTCTTACCCGCAGTGCTTTTAACAGGTAACTAACTTGCATTCGATACAAAACAAACTGTGACGACGAGCATACTACTTACTTGCAGTGGGCGCTGGAATTCGCAACTTACTGGGTGGTAACCGCTAAAGCAGCTGGGGAGAAAATTGTAAAAACTTAAACAATTTATATTATAATAATGTTGGTGTCTGGTAACAGCAGATATACAAGATCACAACGTGTATACCGTTTATACTCGGATTGCCTATCATACTATCACACTAACCCTAACCCGGGTTCACGTTAAGAAAAGAAGTTCGTGTTAAATTCTCACTAATGTTTGGAATAGGTGTTGGTGTAGCCTCCCTCCCTTTGTTTCAGGTTGTGGAATGCAACCGTGGGAGCAGGTGAAGCACCGGAGAGGATGATTTCTTTTTGTCGTCACTGCTTTGTTTTGGAATGTTAGTCGAATGAAATATGAATCGAAAACAGTTTGTATCAAGTGTGTCTGTTAGCTGATACGCTAAGGAATATACCGGATTTCGGATTCCGACAGGGATAGCTATATGAGTAACGTACCCAGCAGTGAATTTGAGGCGTGATGCACGTGAAACTTGTTCATAATCGGACGCAGCAGTATCTTATCGTTGATTATTTAAATGTAATCTTTTTTAAAGTTATGGGACTGGTGAACAGAGTATTGTTTTGGAGATCAAGTCTTCCTGTGTGGTATTCTTAACTTGTTGTCTTGTTTAGTTTGAGTGCCTTACCCCAGCCGAGGCCATAATTGGATCAGTTCTTTCAAACTTTTTTTGTGTCGCCCTCTGATATCCGTTAGGCTATTTAGATTTCTGGCTGAATGTGATTATTTCAACTTGTAATTAATACATTTAAAGACTTAGAATGCAGCTCCTCTTTTTCATTAAAATGAATGTTACATGCTCTAAATGTCATGGTCCGTTTTATTAGAACTGTTAATCGAACGTTTTTAAAAGTAATGATAACAATGATAATAATTGTTGATATTTTATTTACATTGCTCCTTTCAAAACAGTTACAAAGTGCTGTACATAACAAAAACAAGATCATGACCTAAAAAGTGCCAATGAAATAAAACAATAACAATTCAACAAAGCAAAAGTAGGGATTGAGAATCCAAGTAATTGGTTAAAATTATCTAAAATGCCACAGTAAATAGCACTGAGCTGTAAGTGAGGTAATTTTCCCCCAAATGTTAGAGGCCATATTTAAAGATAACATATGGCATTGCTACAGAAGCTTCTTCTATCTAGCTAGTACACACACAATCACACACACACATATGTGTGGATGATTGAGAGATAAAGGCAGAGAGAGAGCAAGAGAGCATGTCTCCTGACAGGATGTCACTACAAAACTTACATTGTTTCTGTCAACAGTTTCCAGGAAGTGAAACATACCAATAAATTTGCCAAGACATTGCCCCCCTTTAACACACACACACACAGACGCACAGACACAGACACACACACGCACAGACACACACACACACACACACAAATACACTCACAGCCAGTCTGCAGCTGGCAACGTCCTTCATTTAAGTATCCTCCAAACATGCACACACATAAACACAGTCAAAGCAAAATATTGTTACATTTACATCTAGCATTATGGAATTGAAGTTAGAAGAATTAAGAGGATGTAACTGTGATCATCACTGATGAGAGGTTTCAGCTATGTGCTCCTTATCTCTCCCTCTATCTTGATGTAGCTTTATTTACCTATAAGCTCAGGCTTATGCGGTACTGTGACGGCAGAAAAAAATGCTGCAAAACACATTTTGACCATTTAAAACAACAGGTGTACTTCTAAAGTTGCACACCAGATGCTTCCAGTGTGTTTGGGCCCTAAATCCAAAAATATACGGAAACTTTTTTTCCACCAAAACATGGAGAGGAGGCTTCAGTAGGTTGTCTGTCCCTACATTGGCCATGTTAGGTGGTCTTTTTTATATGGTTAATTAGATGTTTAGGGCACAGTCCCATGAGTGTATGTGAGTGGCAGGAAAAAAACAAAAAAGGGCTTTTACTGCTTGACAGGGGCCCACCAGCGTGACTTGTATTTGTATTCCTCATATTGAGTACCATATTGAAAGCAAAAATGACCCTATTTGAGGGAGTGTTTTGGTGCGCACATATTGTGTATGAGTGTTGCTAAGCCAGTGAGTCAGAGTCATTCCACACCAGAGAAGTTTCACAAGACTTCATGGCTCAGTGAGAAATACTCAGGGTGTGTGTGAGCTCTGGGGTTTATGGGAGTGAGCCAGAGGGAGGAGGAAGAATGAGTGCAGAGGGTTTACAAGTTTTCTCTGTTGAATCAGAGGGAATGGCAGGGATCTGATTATCAGTGGCAAGGTTTTGGCTTTAATCAAATGAGCTGCAGCTCTTATGTTTACACTTTCAATTATATTAACCTTGACAATCTTTTCGTGACTTTACAGAGCAAAGTAACCTTTTTCTGAGGTCTGGCCTCTTTTTCCTACAAAGTTTTTTTTTTTTGGTGAGGACATGCTGTTGCATGTTTGAGCCAACATGCTGAGAGTGTAGCACGTTTAGACAGTTAAGAGCCAGCACAGTGTCTGCTCTGACCGGCCTGTTTGTAATATTTACTTGTGGAATATCTGAAATGAAAAGTAACTTTCTTGGAAATGTGGATTTTATATCAAAAATTATAAACACGGACAAAACTAGTTTAACTACACTTTACAGGGGAATAGATGAACAATTGTCAAGGGTTAGCAGATTTTTCTAAGTAATAATTTAGAATATTGTGACACCAAATCCAGACATCTGTACTGAGCATAATGTCCTTGGGTAAAGAATGTCATCCATTGTTCAGTGCTCCACACTTCCACCAAACTAGCTGCCAAAAACTGTTGAGAGACAGACTGCTTAGGCCAGTCTGACAATATTCCGTTCACACAGGATGTTAAATGAATAGATAGGTGTCCTGTTTTAGTTGTAAGAGAGAATCTCTGCCATTTTAAATGGAAACACAACAGGAAAAGGAATCAGGCAACAACTGTGTTTTGGTACTCAAGTCTTACCACAAATAATCTTAATGTACTATTTCTAGTTTTTAGGAATTGATTGGCAGTGTTTACAAAATCTGCAGTAAGACTAAAAAGATAAAGTGAATTAAGAATAAAGAACTGTGTGGGTTATATTTGTCTGGCTGTCTTAGCTTCTTATATCCTGTCCTAATTTCAAAACCCAACTTTATTCATTTACATTTACAAAAGAATCTAATTTGTTTTATTTGTCTGTGTATAACACAAGGTTGACAACAACATAACATTCTAAGCCTTCATCATAAATAAATTTACAACAGAAAGCAAAAATATTTAAATACAATAGAATAGATCTTTATATGCAAATATAGTTATACATGCATGTTTCATGCAGTAAATAATTTTGTAGTGTATTTTTTTACATTTGCACCTGGGGGGATGTTAACAACAGCAAGAAGCTAATAATGATAATATGGCTGACATCTCCAAATTAAAAGTCTGACATCTGGGAAACACTCTCCAAATAACTGGGTTTGAGCACCAGACATCAACAACATCTGCCACAATTCCTGTCTCCTCTCTACCTGCACTCTAACTCAGAACACAGCCTGCCCATCAAATGCAACAAGTAGAGTAGATATTAAGGCATTTTTAAACTGTGGCCCAATTTTTATGCAGTGACATTTTTTCCTTTATTATGCAATCAAACAAAATAGATTTGAGAGGAAAACTCTTTGAACTGCATAAAAAAAATGAGAGGAAAACCTTTCAAACTGCAGTTAAAAAAATACAGTACGTTACAATTAGTTAAGCACTTTTCACAGTTAATGTTTTACAGATTGTTAATTGTGTTTTTAGTTTGTTTTTGTATATAGTGGTATGAGCATTTTTTGTTTATTGTGTGATCACCTCAGTGTATTTAGCAACCGGCTAGTGACGTTAGCCAGCTAGTTTAGCCTAACTGGCTACTGAAATGAAGAAAAGCACCATCAAGTTTATGAGGAGGACAGTCATCTTGATGGAGCTTTGCTCATTTCCTCTTTGCTCTTTATCAGCAAAGTTCTGTGAGCTTTCACTCCTTTCCAGCTGATGCTGAACTGAGGGCAAAGTGGAAAGTTAACATCCGAAGGGAGAGGTTTACCGTCACCAATTAGTGTAGGGTATGTAGCAGGCATTTTCCAACTGAAGATGTTATTGAAACTCTGAAAGGACTTTGTCTGTGCATTTCCTTTGTTGTTTGAGTGTTTGGATATCAAGTCTGTCAACATGCGGGTGTTTGAGAGCCAAGAGAAAGAATAGTGGCTGACTCTTCAAATCAGACTGACAAGGACGTGGATGGCGAGAGTAGAATGGAAGTGTCCTGTGACCACGGCTACTGTACGGTCCCTGAGCCTGCTGCAGTTGACCTGGCTTTTAAGTGCGAGGTGGGAGGTGGAGGATGAAGTCCTAAAACTGAGGAAGCAGGTGGAGGACTTGACTCTAAAATGTTGCTTTGGGATACATACATTTGCACCTGCACAAAGAGTTTTACTTATGTTTACAGCACTATTTGCTGATAGGCAGGCTATATATTCTACAGAATTATTAACTACATGTTATTTATAAATACAGTAGAAAGAAAGAAAAACAATGGCTTACACTTGATTTGGTAGGTCATTGTCAATTGCACAGAGCTTAGATGCCAAGAACCAGCCAGTCTACCTCTACAAAGTGAGATGTACTCACACTACAAATCCCACTCCACCCTGAAGGGTCTGATGGGAATGGCACCTCATGGAGCAGTCACTTTCATTTAACACCTGCATGCAGGGTCCATTAGTGACAAAGAGCTGTTTCAGCTGTAAGGCCTCCAAGACCTGCTGGCAGAGGATATGGCTGTGATTGCAGGTAAATTTATTGTCCACTCTTCCTCTCAAAACAGAACAAGATGCCAGCAGAACAGGTGCAGAAAACCCAGGAGATTGCACACCTTTGAGTCCAATTTTAGAGACTATTTGGAAGAATTAAACTAAACAAGCTCTTGCAATCCAATATTCCTGTGTCTCTGATGGGAAGCATCAACCCTTTATAGGCTGTAGCTTGCTTACTCAGCAACTACTAGTATGTAGTATGGACCTCTTGTGAAGACCTGGGCAAGCTAACAGTGACAAACTGTTACTGCACACTCATCTAAAAATCTTTCCATGATCTGAATGACAACTAGGCTGAATTCAAATGACTTATGATCAAAGTGAACGAGGTATTTAGATCCTTTACTTCAGTGAAAGGAGGTACCAGTAGTAGTTACTGTCCACCACTGCTTGTGATATGATCGCAACATGCTCTTGCAAGTATTTTCTTTGAAATATATTGCTCCTCTGCACCTCCACATCTCTTCTTCAAACTCTTTTCTTTTTTTATCCTGACTTTAAAGCTGGATTTTTATATATTACAGCTTTTTTTTAAGGATTTGGGTAGAATATAGCTTTGTTTGTCCAAGGTGAAGCATTATGAAGTGTGACATAATTAAATTGGTGTTACCCAGGCAACCCTCTATGAATTGATTCTGTTTTCATAAAAATTATTCATATGACTAGGTCGATTTTCCTTCCTCTTCCTTAGAAGCTCTGCATATAAACATAATAGCAGAACCAGTCCCCTTCCTGTCTGATTTGTGACAGCACTCCTGGATCCCTGTGGATTCTTTCCACAAAAATGTCCGCTTGTGCACACAACAAAATTGCACCACTCCAGGCTTTAAGTGAGAAGCCGGCCTTGAACTTGCCAGTAGTAACCATGCTGCGTCTTCAAGGGTGAGCCATCACTCAGACAGATGTATTTGCAATCCACAAAGTTTGACACATTGGGGCACTTTAGTTCAACTAAACCAAAAGGTGGGTGCTCAAGAGGGTCAAACACCTTGCAGTCAGGGGAGGATGCAAGCCAGGGGACATAAGGGTGTATCACAAGGCCACAGGGGGAGTTTACAGTCTTCATCTTGGCATACTCGATAGATGCCTCCATCTACATGTTCAGTGGTCTATTCATTTCAGCTGTTGGAACTGTACCTCTAAGGATTCTCTTAGCTAGATTCCTCGCTGAAGACAGCCCCGAACAAGCCTTCCAAGCCGGAACCTGGATGAGGTCAGTCTTGCCACTCAAAAAGGCCACTCTGTTCTCTTATTGCCTCCTCAATTTTCCGAGCTGTGTCAAAAGTTACCTGAGTATACGTTATGTGAAGCTCATCATGTTTACTGAGGACAACATGCATCCTTGGTGGCTGTTGGTAAGATAGAACACTACCAGCTTGCACAGGTCCAAAGTGGGAGTCAACCAAAGGTTTATCACAAGGCAAAGTGCAGACAAATAGCCTGGTTAGGGGGTCAAAGTTTTTGTATTCAACCTTCAACCTGGAGCACAGAGAGGTCGGGGAAGGGCCCTGCAAGGGCCTTGTAGAGTGTGCCTCTGTAAAGCAGAAAGTCCAAATTTACAGCAGAGAAAAATAAGTGACCCTAATTGATGTACTCCACATTTATGTAAGAGTTTCACATATTTACTAAAAAGTGGATAAATAGAATAAATTACTGAATGATTTTGTCTGAGTTTTAAAGGTGGTAAAGAGGTGCTCAGGTCCTTTACCTAAGTAAAAACATCAATACACAGCCATTAGGCCACGCCCACAACTGAAATGTATATCAGATATTAATATTCAATATGTGTGACAGCTGTGGCGTGTTTGGTGAGATTACATTGATCCCATCACCCTCAAAAACAGATTTAATTTGTAATGGAAATTTACTCAAAATGGCTGCCATGACCAAACCATTAGTTGCAAAGGTTTTAAAAACTTTCATCACAAAAGTATTGGGTAAGCCCAGACCAAATTCAAGTTGTTTTGATGAAGTTAAGAGTTTGTCATGGTATGGGAGTAATTTCCTGTGGCCAGCAGGTGGTGCTATGAAAATGTATGAATATTGTCACATAAATATGTTCAGATCAGGGCTCTCATCAGGCATATAGAGTTTGATTCGGATCTGACAATGTATTGTTAGCATTTTGTTTTTCATGGCGGAATGCTCAAAAGGGCTGCCACGCTAAGGCCACACGCGTGACTGAAAATTAAAGCTTTTGGTAACTTTTGATCCCAAACATGTTAATAGTGCATGCATTTCATTAAGATCAGATAAAATCTTTAGGAGGAGTTTGTTGTAAATTACCACAAATGGCCTTTCAATGCAAAATGGCAGCCTTCCTGTTGAGTTAAGCCTGAGGTCTTGAGAGACTTTTTTGTAGATCTGGGGATGATACATGTGTGCACTAAATTTCTTACATGTATGTGAAAGTGGTTGCGGGGGCTGTAGTTGAGAGGGTGCTAGTGAGCCATTTTGCCCTCCCCATTCCCAAAACCCATAAAATATAAAATTTTTCACCACAACTGATGCACCTGCCAAATTTGTAAGTTTTTAAGTGTGTTAAGGTTTTCAAAATATTACACTCTAGAACCTGGTTTCAAAAGTTTACATTTTCAAACCCCCAGAACACCATTTCAGTGGAAATAGCAGACAAAATGCAACAATAGTTCACATTTTCTGTTGAGTCCAATACCTTGTTAACAGCCCCCTCGAACATTTTATAGAGAAATGACACCACAACACGAGATTAAGCAGCAGCTAGCAGCAAACTTAAAGAAAAGCAGCAACCAGAAGTATCTTTGACTTGGAAAGACAATGAGGTCTGGGAGCTCCAGATCTGGGAGCTCCTTGCCCTTTTAGTAGAGAACAAGATTAATGACCATTTAGTAGCCATAGTAAATAATTGTTATTGCCATGTTATGCCATTTTTATTGGTCAGAAAGTCCTCCCTGATGACGTCATCACTTGAGGCCAACACTGTTGTGAGACACATCATGCCCCCCTTAGTACAACACACTGTTTAAAATCACACTGAGGCAGCAAATGCAATGTAAAGGAAGAGACCTTATAATTGTAGTATTGAGCTCTTTTTTGGTTTCAAAAAATGTACGTCTCACATGGTTTGTATTTGGGGCTGCCAGACTAGACTGAGTTTCACTGAATGGTGTTCTAGAGTAATCATGGGTCGTAAAGTTTTGACCTAACTCGAACAGTGTAAAATCCAATCGAGAATATCCAAACTTATCCAAAACTCAACGAGCAAAACAAAATGATGACCTGAGCAGACTCAAGAATGATGGAAAGGGTACACACTATGCAATACACTAGAGAAAATTCAAATATAATCTAGAATTCAGAGGCCTCGAGCAGACTCACTTTTTCTGCACTTAACTGTTCTGTTTGCCTAAAAAACACATTTTATGTTTTAGGTTTCAAAGTCACTCCTGTGTAAACACAACTGTCCCATAGACTACAATATGATGTTTCTATTTCCAACACAAATACGTTAAAACTGTGACTTAAAATGTATTGGTTCACATAAATGGCTTTACCAAAGTATTGCTGTTATTCTATTTTCACTGTCACTTACTTAGCTTCAGTAAAGCAGATTTGTGGTATGTGTATGTTCTGAATATTTTAGACACCAAAATGATTTTCCTCATTCATTTAGTTAATGTTGCCCTGATTGTATTGACTGCGTACCTCAACTTTTAGTCTGTAATCTATTTCTTGTCTTGCTTTTGTACATGTGCTGCTGCACACATGAACTACTGGGGAACCTGCAATAACGATCCATAAGTGGACATTTGTTGGCTCTATCACTTTATAGCTACCTCTTTCTATTTAGTTAGGATATTCAGCAATATGTTTACTATGGCACTTTATAGCTACCTCTTTTTGTCTATTCAGTTAAGTGTACAACAATGTGGTTGTTGCAGTGCACTTAATGTTTTTAATGTGTGAGCAATGTATGTCTTTTAACTTTTATGCACCAACCAGGAGTGCTTTTATTATGTCCCACCAAGGGGCAAACTCCCCACTTCCGCATTGAAGCCAACAAGGAAGTACAAAAACTTGCAATTCCTCGACTGACTGCTTGAGGCTGGCTCCAAAAGGGAGCAAATTCCCATTGGAGCCCATGTTAAAACGGCCAACTTTAGAGCAGAAATAAACATATTTACAGCCTGGTTCTAAAAACAGTTTTTTGTCTGCATCTTCTCTACTATCTCATGAAAACTCTGAAGGGGGTGAATTTTTTTCTAACTTATTTGTTTATTTTATATTTAAGCTTAAAATTCGGCTATTCGGCTGTTAATTGACAGCTTGTTGGCTGAGTGGGTGCGCTGTCTGTCCTTCGAGCCCCACCTCTTTTCCCATATTTGGTTTTTCATCGTTTGGGCGGGTTCTTGGCGGAGTCACGCGCAGGCTAATGGCGGCGCCCAGGACGAGATTTTTTAGGCTTCACTTTCGCACATGCAGAAACCAATGGGTGACGTCACGGAGGGTTAGTCCAGTGTTTTATACAGTCAATGTGTCCCACACAATACAATAAGGCTATCTTTTTATTATCTTCTAAGTAGTGTATCTATCAGGCCAATTGTCAGTTTGAACAGTGGAAAAATCAAGATTTAATAGACAGATTTTATTAAATTATGTAAGTGTCATCTCTAAATTTTGAAAATTTCTCCTTAAACATTTGTAATTTCAGTTACTATTGTATGATCAATAGCCTTTGTAAGGATCATGTGTACGTGTCGGGTGATTGTTTCTACTGTCATGCAAGCTGTGAACAGGAATAAGGGGTTATAGAGGAAATCCAGCAGCTAATTAAGTGTTAACGAGTTTCTGAATTACTTTCAGCAACACCATTGCAATGAAGGCTGTAAGGTGATTCAAGTTTGTATGTGCAAGAGAGGGGGACAGACAAGGTGGGGTAAAAACTAGAAATGTATGTTTGGCAATTTACTTTCCACAAAAACAGGAAATATGGTCAACATGGACTCCCTTTCTCTCTCTCTCTCTCTCTCTCTCTGTCACTCTCTTCTCTCTCTCCCTCACATACACACACACACACACACATATGCATGCACACTCAAAAGTTCCATCTCAAAAATGCTGAGTTGGACAGCACTTTTATCATATGTAGTTTCACTGCTCTAAATGACTTCCCCAGCAGACTTTTTTTTTCCTTTTTTTCCTCTTTATGTGAAGCACGGAATACAACACAAAGATAAAAAGGCAACAAAAAAAAGAAATCATTGAGTGCATTATATATTGTCATCAGAAAGAAGCAAAGAATCAGGAAAGGCAAAAGGGTTGAACTCTGAGATGTAGTCAACAGAAGCATCATTCAAAGGATTAGCTTTGAAGAAGGACTGTGGATTGTGTTCAGAATCTTTACAGTGTTGTCATGGAAAGAATGTCTTTTATTTGTTTGTTTCGTTCATATTTATTTATTTTTTTTGCAGCCAGTATGGAGAGGAGGGATGTTTAGTAACTAATAACTGTTTCAATGCACATATGGCAGTGAGTATTGTTTCATTTAATATTTCCATTTAAATATAATGATTATGATAGTAATATTAACTTTATTAACTTCTTTAAGGAAAATCCAGGCAATGGGCTACCATGTAATCATCTATTAACAAGATAATAAAGAATAGAGCTTTGGCTCATATTTATGCTTTTAGTACAATAATTAAAGCAACACCATGAAATTTCTGGACAAATATAGTAAGTTCTTCAGTTTTTAATTCTGAAGTAATCAAATACCACAACTTGTGTTGGTGGTTTAGCTCAAGCTAAGAACCTGGGAATGATGTTATCTTTCAACTTAATTCTCTGCCTTTACAAATTACATAGCTTTGCATTTAATCATTGACAGCATTAATGAAATGCAAACATTTACACTGACATTCTCAAAAGAAGAGCCATATTTTGTGGACATTCAACCCTTTGTAGTTGAAAGGACCTGCAACAGTACAAAACACTTACCACCTTGCAGTTGGTCAGGCTGGTAGAGAGGAATGTAACTACCCCTGCTCCCTGTCATGTCAACTATAGCAACAGAGAAGATACTAAGGCTTCCACACCAAAATACACTTTACAAATCCAGAAGGTACTAGTAACTGTGACAAACCTTAGGCTGAACTATTTATACCCATTTCAATTCCCATTTTGTAATAATAGACTGCAATAATATAGTAACTTGACTAAAAGTTATGTTGTTCAATTAAAAAAACTGCTTTTGTTGCATGTGTGGAAAGTCTTGTGAGTGTTTTAACATATTCCTAACAAAATTTGTCATTTTGGCTATGTGCTTCTGTTCCAGCCTTAAATAACTTTTTTTTTTAATTATCAGAGCAAACAAAAGTTTGAAGTTTGAAGCCATAAAGAAAAAACTGCAACTTATGCTTGAAAATGTAGACACTTGCTATTTGAATAACATATTAATGGGACATTCAGACAGACAAGATTGTCACTGATTGTACCAATTGGGAATACAATATTTTATTTGATTGCTGCCTTCACATATACCAATATTTTTCTTAGCTAATGTGGGTGTCTTTTTTTGCCAGTATCATTTTTTATTTTTTCTTGTTTTCTCTTTCTTAATTTTATAATTTTTTGCTTGTATGTATGCTTTTATGTGTGATCTGTTGTTTTTTTAATCTGTTGTTGTGTTTTGTGATCTCTAGTTGTGTTCTGTTATTTGTCCTTTTGTGATTTGGTGTCGTTTTTTGTGATTTGCCATAGTGATTTGCAAATTAGGGACATAGTAGCCAGGAGCAGAATCCAGCAAAAAAACAACCTTACTCTTATTATCTGTCAGAAAACTGGCATTGGTTAGTCTCAGAGGCTTTGTTTGGTCTCTTTATTGTGTTGGATAGTGTTCACCAGGAGCTAGCAGAGTGCTACCACTGCTGATATATGTCATGCCTAATTGGTACTGTGTACTTGAAACCTTTAGCAGAGATGAGAAGGGTGCAAGATAGCTTACGTGTTATTTATTCTTATCGTCAACTCTGGAAAAACCCATTTGTTTCACAATGAGAGCTAGTCAATGGAGGTTGCTGAGGCAATGTCCCACAACTCAATTGAAAGTTAAAAAAACTTTTATTGTTTATCCATGGCTTATCATGCTGTTGCTTTGCTATTGACAGTGAAATGATTATAACATGCCCAAAAGTTCTTCAGACTTGGCATGGTGGACAACAGTCAAGCCCTGAGCACGTCTATAAGCTAATTTTCTGTCAGTGTGCCAACATGCCTCAGTAGTGCCCTCTACAATATTATCAATGAGGCAGCCCTCACACTGCATGCATGCACAACTCCATATGTAAGGGAAGGTGATGCAGGAGTACTCCATGTAGTCTTGGGTGACTGCGGTCCTCCCTGAGTGGTACTGGGGTGCGAGTGCCTGCTCAATGCTGTTTGCAGCTTTTATTTTGTAACTATACTTTGTGACTAAATTCAGGCTTGCACTACTTAAAGTGTGCCCTCCTTTAGAAAAAAAAATCAGTAACCACTATTGGCGTTTAAATTACAAGGTCACTGTCATTACGAAATTTTTAAAACAAGTTATAACATGTCTGCTACTCCAAGGTTTAAGTAACCAACTGTGCAACTGCTAGCCATGTGATGCCAGAATACTGTTTCTCCACTGGAAATAATTCTATAGGCCTATTTAAATCTGATCTCAAATCCACTTGCACTGTGTCTGTGTGCCCAGGGGCATGAGGTCTGAGAGCGGAGGCAGAATGACAGCGTGACTCGGTGCATTTGCTATCTTGTACCTGGTGCACTAAAGTCAACTGCGCCTTGTGCTTAGACTAGCCAAAACCTGCTCTAAAGGCAAGACACAGACATAAAACAGTCTGTACTGCAAGATATGGCGCAGCTGGCCATCGTGCTCACACACATCTCCACAATCACACCCACCATTCTTTTCTCTTTTTGCTACTCAGCAGTGTAAAATAATTAATAATAAATAATAAGTGTCCTTTGACCATATTTAGTAAAATTATAAATGAGAGCAGACTCTCTAATTGGCTATTGCATTTTCGGCCAAAGAAACACCCATGAAACACCCATGAATGGAGGAAGTGATTGTATGCAACTGATAGGACTATTTGCTGTGTGCCAGTTGTGCAGGGGGTGTGGAAGAGCAGGATACCTCTGCTGCTCCTGGAACAAGACTGCAAAGGTTCTTTTGGACACTCCCCTAAATTAAAACATAAATAAAAACCCCCATGACACACGCCTTGCGCTTTCGCCGGGTACAAGTGTAAAATAGGGCCCAGTATGTTTAGATCAAGTGTTTGTCTTGTTAATTGTCAAGCTATCACAACTAAGACACTGACAGGTTTTGCTTAATGTCAAAGATTTTATTACAAAGACGTTATTGTCTTGGTTAAGTAAAAGATCTGAATACTCCCTCCACACTAAAATTGAGGTGAAGTGAGAAGAGTGTAGAAGACTGAGATGAAAAGGTTAAGAAAACTGAGTGGGAGAAAGATTAAAGAAGAAGAAAAAGTTAAAAATTTGGTAAATTAATCTTATTGTGTTATTCAACTTAATCTCTTAACCTTTTTTCTTCTTTTAAGTCTTTCTTTTTAGCAAACAGAAGAGGTACAATGAATTTATCCAATAAAGTATTGATGTACTTTTGATGAGTGTTTCAAGCTTACTGTAGCGTCACTATCAATGGTATTTTAAACCATGATTTTCTGACAAGATTTACAAGCCTGTTTTTTTTTTTTCAGTAGGCCTAGACCAGGGGTCGGCAACCCGTGGATCCGGGGCCGCATGCGGCTCTTTCATCCCTCTATTGCGGTTCTGTTTCTGTTTTTCTTTTCTTTCTGTTGTCCCTCAAAATATTCGTCACAACCACAACATGTGCGACACCCGCCAGCGCACAATTCATTGAGCTTTTCAACCCCCGGTAGGCCAACCATGAATATTTTCAAGAGAAGTTTCTGAAGAAAGCAGAACATTTAACGCCACGTGGGCGGAGTAGTTTGCTTTTACTGCAGACAAAAAAAATCTAAAATCTTCATTTTAGATGTCAAAAGTGTTACGTCGATTTTTTTTTTTTGCCAAGAGCTGGCGGCATGTGTCAGAGTTGTAAACAAGCGCTCCAAGGCTTCTCCCTTACCCTATGACAAAGCGTCTTTTGGTCACACGATCCACGGCATGCAGAATCAAATAGTTGAGTTGAAAGTTTCTGAGGAGGGACTGCAGCGTTGCCGAAATAATGTTAATCGCAAGGAAAACTCAGTGAACAAATGAACGCAAAATGGATGTTGCTGAAAGCCCAGGTAGAAAAGAAATCGTGTCAGAAACTCGTGATTTCAATTCAAAGCTAAAAAATCGAGATTCATTTTTTTTCCTGAATCGTGCAGGCCTATTATAGATATAAAGTGGTCGGGGATTTATCGTGCATTTATGCTTATCGAGGTAAAACTGCCCTATTTATCGTGATATTGATTTGAGGTCATATTGCCCCGCCCTAACTCAGCCTATATACCTTCTCTTTATGTCAAAACCTAATTAAACTTTAAGCATAGAGCTGTCACATTATAACCATTTTTTGGTTAGATAAGTAACTTTAATGTTTCATTTTAAAAGGCTTTCAGATACATTTTATTTTGTTTTTCAGTTGGGAGGACTATTGGGAAAGAGGTTTAAAAATGAATGTGTATCTGTTATCTTGTTCAGATGCTGACAAACTGTGTGGAAGAAGTGTTGTTCAAGTGGTGTGTTCTCAGCAATCTGTGTTTGTGTGTGAGTCAGTGGATGTGTGAGTTGGTTGTTAAAAGATAATTGGGCTCTATATAAATAGTTTACTAAATACAAACACACATATATAGTGTTGACAGGTCTAATGCTGAGTGGAGTTGACATCTGTTACGGTCTCAGGCTCTGTTCAGACTCAGTGTTTGTGTAAATATAATCTAGTACATACTGAAGTCAAAGAACATTAATGTTAAAAAAAAGAAGTGCTTGTGAAAATACTCCAAAAGTGTTTTTTTCCCATTAACTGATTTGATGTTAACTGTTAGTGATGGAGGAGTTATAGATTGAAAATATCCAGTTTAATTTTTTATTACCACTTTGATATTTTGTTTAAATTTCTTGATCAACAACACAATTTTTATCATTTAAAGTGAGCTCTACAAAAGATTGAAGGGCAACAACACCACTGTATCTGATTACTGATTAATTATTGAACATGAATAAATATTGAAGATCATTGATTTACAAGTTAAGCAAAAAAATACCAGTCTGCTTGAATAAATAACAGTTTCTTGCAGCTTTTACATCACATGCATTTTTCCCTTGAGGCAGGAGGAAAGTGAGACAGAACCAACTGATGGCTGCTTAAGTGTCACTATAGTGTGATTTTGTCACCTTAAATTGTAAGGTGCTGTCATACATATCCTTTCAGATTAAGGTAGGTCAATACATTACTTCCGTTTAATTTTCATGTGGCTGCCACTTTATTTGGTTTGATAATGTTACTTGGAATTGGTGTAAAATTCTAGTAGTTCTATCCCTGAGTTCTACAACACCTCTGAGAGCAATCTTGACTATATGTCACTGGGAATGTTGGTATGGACATTTCCATGTAGTCCGCTTTGTTTGATATCTGTTTGGATGTGAAGTCCCACGAGTATCTTTGTCAAACAAGGACAACCATTCAAACACTAAACATAAAGATAGAAACCAATTAAATTAGCTTTGAATTGAGAGATCAGAGTGCTGTAGAGGTAGGAATTGTGGTTAATGAACAGTGTTATCACATCTGTCCATAATTTCGGGTGTGTTTGTTGATTAACTGGCCGTTAGGGTGGAGCCTTTCAGTTCCCAGCCTGTTCTGTATTAGGAAACTGGCTGTGTAGTTGTGGATAATATGATTTACTCCATCTACAGAATCAGGACTGATCCAGGCATTCCTGATGATAATAAAATTAGATTAAACCTGGTTCCATACCAATCCAATGTTTTTTCATTGCAATCTGTTAAATTATAACAACCATCCTGTATTTTATCAACATAAACTTTGAATTGGCCAATATACATAAAAAGAGACAAACGATTGACGTAGTAATGAAATGGTAGGAGCAGGAATGCTTTGGATGTAAAAAAAAGTTCTCTTCACCTCTATTTTAGTATCTTTTTGAAGGTGCATCAAAAGCAGCGGTTTCTAGAGTAACCTGCCATCATCAGCTTTGACCTCGCTTTTTTGGGGGATATTTTTGTGTGTGTTTTTTGAAAAAGATTTTAAAAAATAATCAGGGAATTACTAAAAGCACTAACCAAAACTTATTGAGATTGTGTCCAGTATTTACTACAAATAATGATAACTCCAGTAACTTCAATACATGTGGAAAAAATTGCTAGTATTACAATGCAACTATACTATCCTTTTAACTATTCTCTTTATTTTGTTGTCCCCTGAATTCTGTGTTTTAATATGGTTCTCAAAAACTTGCATTAATTTAGTACATGTTGTAATTTCCTGATTTTGTTGTACAATAACATAGTTTAAATTGCCAGAGCTACATATTTTTAACCTCATATCAAATAGTTAACAAAATCTCAAATCCTATATGACACCATCAGTGACATTGTGTCTCCTTTTATCCGTTTGTCAAAACTTATCTCCTTCCTTCAAAGGATAGATATAATTAATAATTATGCCTCATAAGCTAAATCTTCATCTTTGTTGTGTGATTCTCATCAATATTCAGTTGGGAGGCACCAATTTAAAGGTGTCTCCTACTGTTATTATGCAGGCAATATTTAATTTGTTACCATTTTTAATACTTAACATTTTACACTGTCTGTTCTACAAAACTAAAATATCGAAAGGCTAATAGTGGTCTACAGCCAAATACAGATAAAAAAAAATTCCAATTGTGATGGAAATCTAATCAAAGATGAGATATAGAAATGAGGAGGTCTTGAGACGAAAGATGTTTTACGCAAGAGCATTTATTGTAGAACTTGACTTCAGATCAGTATTAGCAACACCAACATTAACAAGTGATTAAGAGTAATGCCACCACCAATTCAAGGATACAAGGAAGTTTATTGGTCATTATACAACAGGTTGTATAATGAAATTAAAATGTGGTTCCCTCTTGA
>JAPZDZ010056403.1:0-15187 GCA_029783805.1 Acanthurus tennentii
TGTGTGTGTGTGTGTGTGTGTGTGTGTGTGTGTGTGTGTGTGTGTGTGTGTGTGTGTGTGTATTTGTATGTGATTTGCTACTTCTGTTTAAGTAAAAGTGACATGATGACAGTAAAACATACCTACCGTCACGTGATGACAGTAATGTGCCGGTGGGTGTGTTTATTGGTGAAAAAATTGGTGATTTTCCTCTTTCTGCACATCCTACGGGATTTGACTCGATCTGTCGTACCTAATTGACATCGTTTCATCGTTTTGTCGTGTGGACCGCTAATGTCCACCTACAAAAAGCCTGAAAGACTAAACCCCAGAAATGCCCTCTTTGGCGGGCGCACAAATGCCACGAAACTGTACCACCTTGTTCAGAATGATGGTGATGAAAAAATTCGCTATTATGACTTCACCAATCTGTACCCCACAGTTCAGGCCCAAAACCAGTATCCGATTGGGCGCCCGCAGATTATCTTTAGGGATTTTGGCCCCATTGATGAATATTTCGGGTTTATAAAGTGCACTGTGCTCCCGCCTAGGCACTTGTATCATCCTGTTCTCCCCTACAGATGTCATGACAAGCTAATGTTCCCGCTGTGCAAGCGCTGCGCGGGTGAGTTAAATCAGACAAGCGAGTGCACACACAGCGACAGAGACAGGCAGCTGTCAGGTGTGTGGGTCTCGTTTGAGCTCCAGAAAGCCATTGAGAAGAATTATAAAATAATATCAATTGATGAGGTTTGGCACTTCCAAAACAAAACTGATTCATTGTTTAGGGAATATGTCAAGACATTCTTGAAATGTAAACAGGAGGCCTTTGGCTACCCGGGGCACGTTAAGACACCAGAGGAGAAGGAGAAATACGTGGCCGATTATTATGCAAAAGAGGGGATTAAACTTGACCCTGCTAAGATATGTGTGAACAAAGCTGTGAGAAGTTGCAACAAGGTGCTCCTGAACTCTCTATGGGGTCGCTTCAGCATGAGAAATAACATGCCTTCATGCGAGTTGATAACAGAACAGTCGAGATTCACGCAGCTCATGTTTAGCGATCATTATGATGTTCGACAATTTTGTTTCATCTCGGATGATGTGGCGATGGTGCAGTGGCGTCATGCAGACAGCAGGGGCTCCAGAATTAAAGATGTGAATGTTTTTATTGGAGCAATGACGACCGCCTACGCCCGTCTCAGACTTTACAGCCTCCTGGAAAAGTTACAGGAGCGTGTGCTGTAATGTGACACTGACAGCATAATTTTCACCTCTAAGCAGGGTGACTGGGTCCCCACTCTGGGGTCTTATCTGGGGGATCTGACTGAACTGAACAACGGCCAGGTGCGTGATCTGCCTGAGGAGGACTACATAACAGAGTCTGTATCGGGGGGGTGGGGCAAAGTGCTATGCATTCCATACGAACAAAAGGGAAAACTCAGGTAAAGTGTAAAGGTGTGACAATGACAGATGAGAATGCATCTGTGGTCACTCCCAATACGCTTGCAGGGTTGGTTCACGCCTTTGTTGACAAGCAGAAACCTGACACCTGTGTGATGACTGTGTCTGACTCCATCAAACGTGATAAAAAGCGGTTCCATTTAAAGAATGCGACAGTTCATAAGAAAGTCCAGGTCGTGTACAACAAGCGCCGCATGTAACCTGATTATTGTACACTTCCCTATGGATTTTAGATCGGAACAGGGCTTTGATGGCAGGCTGCAGCATCCCTTTAGTTTAGTGGTTAGTGGCCCTTCCAATTCAGGAAAGACGTTCTTCGTTAAAGATGTCATTGAAAATGCATCGAAGGTTATTTCACACAAGATTGATAATATTGTATATATATTTACTTTTGCTGGCAACCTTTGTATGATCAACTCCTGCAGATAAGGGATATAAATTTTGTAAATGGAATTCCAGATTCTTTGTGTGATGACAGTCTATTACCTCCTGAAAAAAATAATTTAATAGTAATTGATGACCAAATGCAATCAGCGTTGATAATGTGGAAGTACAAAACGTTTTTACCAAATATGTACACCACAGAAACCTAAGTTGTATTTATATAGTGCAAAATTTATTTATTCAAGGCAAGGCTAGTCGCACCATCAGTTTAAACACAAACTATCTGGTCTTATTTAAAAACCCCAGGGACAAATCTGCTGGGTCGACAGATGTTTCCTGGTAATACAAAATATTTTTTAAAAGCGTTTAATGATGCCACCAGCTCTGCCTACGGTTATTTTCTTATAGACTATAAAGCCAAAACACATGAACAGTTGAGACTCAGAACAGCCGTGTTGTCAGAGCAACCAGTGATTTACATTCCTAAAAAACAAAGGTGAAAAATGTCTTTAAGAATACACAGGAACCCTGTGTCCGCAGGATTATTGAAAAACAGGCGAACGCCGACTTTAACGCATTGTGTGAAATAGCTTTTAATGTATTGAAAGGCACCGTTCCCCTGACTGACAGCCAATACAAATAGCTGAAAAAGGCAAAACACCTCATCAGGCTTATATCTGATAAGAAAGTCAAGCTTGTCAAAAAGAAAAAAAGCCATCAACCAGACAGGAGGCTTCTTATTACCGCTACTGGGGGCTGCTATTCCATTCATATCCAGTCTTTTGACACGTGGGTGAATATGGAGTATACACAGAAAATGTTCCTGGTTCCCCAGCATCAGATGGATTTGTTAAAACAATGGTTGGCGCAACAAGAGCAAAGCGGTGTTTCCATAAGGCATGCGGTGCAAAACGAATTGGACAAGGCCATGACAGATGTGCTACACTCGCTGGAAAATGACACGCATGAAAAAGCCAAAAAATGTGCAGCGATTCTACAGAGATACTTGTCGTTGGTGAGACAGGGTGAATGAGAGAAAAGTGAGTCGACAGCGTCACTAATGTGTTAACTCTGTCACTGCCCGATAATGACAAGTCCTGGCGGTGGCAAAAATGCCATACTCACAGAAGTCTTAAAACACATGCCTAAGAGGAGTAAAAGAAACGCAAAATGTATTCTGGACTCGTTGACCCGGTCCAATAATTATATGTCATGGACGGATCAGGGAGAGATCATGGTTAACAACCGGCCAATCAGAGGCACTCACTTGTTTGATTTTAGTTAAAAAGCGTCACGGCTCCATACAATGTGTCAGATAAGTCAAGACCGGAGGGGTGGGAATTGTTTTTAAAAACACTGGCTATGGTAAACACCCCACTATCTGCTATCCCTAACACTCGTGTGCGTGGGATTGTTTCTAAATACAAACGGGGTGAGGAAACAGCTAATGAAACGAGTTTTATGACACATGACAAATCACACACACACACACACACACACTCGAAAAAAGAGAAAATTTAACATGTCAGACTCGCTCAGAACCAGCACCCCATACAAGGGACAAGCAGGGCTGAACTCATCTGGTTTAAACAGTGTGGAGTGGTTGAATTTTTGAACTGTCAACCTGCGTGTCTAATTCGATTTTTATGACAATGAATGTATTTATGTGTTTAATGAAATGCATACCTTGACATATTGAATGTCTCTCTCTCTTATTTGAGTATAAAATGTTTTGTTTCATGAATGTCTCTATTTTTATTTGTGTACTAAAAAAGTGTTTACTAATGATTTATGATTGAAATGTTTGATGATGATTTAAATGTTCAAAATAAAGAGTGCTTCTTTATTTAACCAAATATAAATAATCATCAAATACAAATCAAATAATGTTCTCTGTGTCTTGATTTTTAACATTGTGTTGTATGTTCAAATAATTTTCCATACTGTACACATGTAAAGTCACAATCTCGAGATACAGTAGGCTGTATTTTGTTAAAAACGACACACCATAGCATCATTACAAACAAGGTTACTCCCGTACTTGTTTATCAAAAGCCTGTATGACATCCCTTTTTTCTGTATATGACATAAAAAAAAAATAAAAAAACAGTGTTGACCACAGGTTGTAGCAAAATCATTCTGAACCTGTCTTGTTGAATAAGACACTTCTGTACAGTTTTTTTTTTTACAAGAAAATTGTTTATATCAGATGGGAATTTTTCATAGTCTGGCGGGTTACCAAAACTGTCGAAGAAATACCCTTTTGTGATGTAAATAGCAAGCCAATGCTCTCCCGGACCGTGTGAAGAATGGGTGTTAACTATAACCGCAGCGGGACATCTGTGCAGCTGTCTTGGTAACTGATCGCAAGCCATCACTGCCAGAAAATTTGTGCCCTTCATAATCATTCTTTTCATAACGCCAGTTAGTTCAACAGTATTCATAGTAATCAATAGTATTCCAGCAAGACCTGTCTTCAATAGTAATCCAGTAAGACCTGTCTTCTATTTGAAATCTCGATAACAGAATCACTCTGAACTCTGAATCGAGCTTCCAGTCTCACATTTCCTGTTTTAATGAGCGACACATTGCCTGAACAGCCTTCGTCCGGATCCAAATTGAAGCAGAACAAGGTGTAGCCCCCGCCAAAATCCCTCCTTGTTATGGCCGGTGATCTGTCTTTCAGATGCCGTCCGCTGGTTTGTATCAACTGATAATACTCTAGTAAATTGTGATCGCTGGAATTGTGGTTGGAAAGGTTTTGCAAGATATGACTGTCCCTCCACGTACAAACAGATAAATTCAGTGTCAAAATGCTCAAAATATAATGGATTACGTGTGTAACTCCCTGTGTATCCCTCATTGTCAACAAAAGCGATTATGACAAACTTTGGAATGTGACCCATGAACAAATTCTCCTGGTTGCACACTCGCGTGCCGGCTGGGATGGAGAAAGTTTTCAAAGTTTTCTCTGTCTATGGTGTACTTTGCATTTGAATGCTGAAGCGCCGGGCTGTGTGCCAATCTGACCGCACGGGATACTGTGACTTTTTTCACAAATAAACTGGCTGACATGATTTTAACGGTAAATTGCGCGTTTGCAGGCGTCATGAGCGCAAATTCATCTTTCAATCATATGAATTTCAGAGATAGAGCAACACCATTTAGCATAAGTTTCTTCTGAAAGAAAATATTGGAATGAACTGGACTCAGTAGTTCGACTATACGACTATTTGTCGTGTGGCCTCCTCTGACCTCCAGCCCCCTGTTGTTTCCTGTGATCGATGTTTCGTCCATGCTGTGAGAGGAGTCTTTACAAAACAGCCCCATGCTGAATTGCGTGTCCACAGTGTCTTTTCCATAGTTGAACAAACACTCGATTATCCCACGATAAGGATATGTGTTGGATGATTGAGAGATCAGACGATCCCCCAGCATCACATCGACTTGGGAGAAGAGAATGCATCCGGGGTAGTTGACAAGACCTACATCGGCTCCATTTGCAAGATTTGTGCCGTCCGGATTTGTGATTCTAATGCGAGTAAACAGGTACGTATCGTCCAAATGCAGATAATCCTCGCTGCTGGCTGAAATGTAAAACTCCAGGGGTCCTGTGTCCGTGATGGCCGATACGGGAGGAATTTCAACGAATATAGACTTTTCTATGCTGGTTTGTGTGTACGGAACAGTGAAAAGATCCAGTTTGGTCTTCACACATTCTTTTGACTGGTTGTGAATGAGAGCCATGTTTCTCTATTCTTTTGTTTTTCCACAAATCTCGGCCTTTAGAATATGTGTTTGTAAGAATAACCTGAGCGTCTGGTCTGAGCTCTGCCAGCTTTGGTGGTTGACTTCTCTTTGGCAACGCTGCATTTTTTCGAGTTGTTTTTACACTTTTTAGACGCCGGCTGTTTACACCCTCTTGGAGTCGCTTCGCTGCCCTTTGTCTAATCACAACCAAGCCATTCCCCTCCTGCTTTCCTGACGCCGTACTTCTCGCGATACTGGAAACAGCGTCCACCATGATGTTTGTGGCTGCCGTTTTTAAATGGGGTTTGGCCAGATTGAATCCTCTTTAGTAATGGCACAGCCATTCTAAATAAATTACAAAATGTACCACCCAGTCCGTTGCCGTATTGAGTACTAGCACAGATAAAGCCTGGTAAATCACCGCCAGCCTGGTTCATATAATAGGAAACGTATCGGGTGTCATCGCGTGTGTACATGTCTCGCGTCATTTCTTTACTCAGAAATACTGCTTTACAAAATCATCAATTATTGATTTTGAGAGCGATGTGTAGTGTGGCTTGTTATAACTCAGAGTGGGCATATGTTATCCTACATATTTATGCAGCGTAGGAGCGGGACATAGCTGTCGCCCACTAACTGATAATCTACAATGTTGCTATAAACAAATATTGTAAACCCCTTATGTGAATGTCAGCCGGATGTGGTGCTGCATAGTGTTTTCTAAACATAGACGTTGAAGGAATCTCAAAGGGCGCCCCAGGGTTGAAGCCCGGAATTTCAGCTAATTTACCTTTAAATGTTAGTGATTACTTCCGCTCCCGAAAAGTAAATATAATTTGTAATATTGTTATACTGCAGGCTTACGCGGGATGTTAGTTGGATTTTATGATTCCATATCTAGAATAGTAAAAGAATTTAAGGCCAAATGTATGATTAACCAGATGACAGTTTACTATACCAAAACAAAGCAAAAAGTGATTGTCTGTCACATCTGCATCTCTCGCTGGGAAATTCTCCCAGACATGGGGATATTGGAGCTCAATAACACCCACTTCATAGGGCTCATTCAGAATAGGTTTAGTTAATTTCGTCCTGTAGCGCCATATCTTGTTGTTTGCCTAGTAATGCCTCGTTGCATATATATCCAATGTAACATAATACCCGTTCTTTTCCATCGTACAGACGCTGATAGGCCCTGTCTCAGAAGTGAGCTCCTATGTAAACCACACTCAAGTTTTCACACGTCAACAATCTTTTTCTGAGACCCACAAGTTAATTTTTTCTGGCCACCTCAACCATTTCACAAAAACCATATTTTTTCGCCCTGATTTTTTTCAATTTTAAACTCTTTCTATAATTACTTGTTGTAACTCTGGCTCATAAAATGTGCCTTTCAAGACCGCCCCTGCACAGTCGGACAGCCTGTACACACTGGCTATGCGTTCCATTATTGTATTGCTCAGGCGTCTCTCCTGTGCACTCTGACCGCACTGGGCAGCTTATTTATGCTCCCAAGACCGCCAGGATGGGCGGGGTCATAGTAAATCTTTTGCAGCGTTGCTTCCATGGTGGAGACGAAACAGAAGTGAACACATTTTGACGGTCACAGCACATCTTTATTCTCAACACGTGTCATATCCAAACATAGCAGCGTATTGCATCTACAATTAATGTGTACAGTGTAAACACCTGGTGGGGCTTCAGAATGTTATCCATTCGTTGCGACATAACAGGTAACAATGCATAATGCGTCTGACGCTGATTTTTCTGTCATTATCATCACAGTGCGCTGAACTCTGTCGCCCCATGACCCCGCAGAAGATTGAAATCAGTAAATTAGAGCAAATAATGGACATAGTGAGATCCCAGAGGTTGGCACAACTTGTTTTTGTACTTCTTTTCATCATTTACTTTGTTAGCGATGTACTTTGTACATCGCTAACACCACATCGTTTTTGAGGAGGAAGAAGATATCATTGTGATCTCTGATTCCCAGGGGAGTGCTCGTTCAGATGTCCCCAGCAGATCATCGCAGAAGTGAGCCCGAGGCTTTCTACATCCACCTCTCCCGAAAACAAGAAGCAGAAACAAGTCTCAGATACAGACAGATCTGCGTCAGCATCCCATGCAGAAGGGACCGCAGTTCAGAGCATCTCCAGACCATCGGACGTCCAGAGAACTCCAAGCCGTCCGAGTCAGAGGTGAACTAACATGTTACTTTTTTTGTTTTGTTTCATTGTGTTCTCAATACAGAGTCTAAACTGGCTTTTGCTACCAGGCCTGTTACTGTGAGACCTTCTGGTGTCAGGCCCGCTACAACATCAAGCGCTACTGCTGCAAGACCACCTGCCACACATATTCTCCAGCTTCGTGACACCGGGACACCGTAAGAGACGCTTCAACCCAAACTCCTCTTTCCAAACCATCTGTGAGAGACAGTTTGACCCAGAGTCCTGTTTCAAAACCCAAAAGACCGGATCAAGGTATGTTTTTAATTCAGTATTTTTAGATCTGTTTGATTACGTTTGTCAGTTTACTGGTCAATAAAGTTCTAAAGTGCTATATGTAGATGCGCTCTCATCGTCCAGAAAGAGACACAAACACACACACACACACCATCTAATGTAACTGCTTTTTGTCATCACAGGCGCAGGACGGCGACCAGGGGCCACTCAGCAACAAACCACCAGCCTCACATCTCATCATCGTCTACAGCCTCAGACTCATCCTCATCTTCAGCTGAAGCCCTCTTGCACCCCCGGTATCCTGGTGTGGGAGGCTCTGGCCGGTTTGTTGCAATTTTTGATTGACAACAACAAAGATTGTGATAAATGCGAACCCTAGAATCAATCAGCTTTTTAAAAAAAAAATAATAAAAAAAAATCATAAAATGTTATTACAGGCGCAAGGGTTAAATGTTTTTAATCTAAGATGTGATCACCAATGTTTGTTTCATTTTTATGTTTAGTATGATGTGTGTAGAATAATGTATAATTTTTAGATGTGAATGCAATTATAAAATCTGTCTTAGTTGAATTAACCCTCAAAATAACTAAATAAAAGATGGATGAAAATGTAGAATCAACAGGTTTTAACAGTCTCCTTTTAGCAATAGACCAATTAAACCAAATAAAGAAGCAGCTGATCAGGCAGTTGAAGCACATGAAGCACAAAGCTCAAATGAAGCTCATAAAACACAAAGCTCAAATTTACCATTGTTAAACTCAGAAAACTGCGACGATTATTTTCTCCAGTTAGAACAGTCTTTGCAACAATTAAACCAGCCCTGGCAGCAGTGGGGAAGGGCAGTAGGAGGGGTGGGGGATGAATCTCAGCCTGTTGAGGGAGAGTGGAGAGGGGCAGAGGGAGGGGTGGGGGGCGCAGAGGGAGAGGAGGCTGCATCTCAGCCGGTTGAGGGAGAGAGGCATCACCGCTTTAACATGTGCCTTATTTCTATAATGTTAAACCACTCGAAAGTGTTCCCGATTTTTCTAATTTTTACCTTAACGTTATGGAGGGCTTTCTTAGCATCGTCGAAAGAGCCGTCTCAGAAGGCAGGTTGGGCGATGTGATACAGTTTGACTAGTACGTGATTGTGTAACTGTTCACCTATCAGTTCAATCTCAGAAGATGATGATGATCCCATCACTTTTCAAAACTTACTGGATAGGTTAATGCAATGTAACAGATTATGACCAACCCCAGCCTTGAGTTAGTTGTGCAGCTTGTGCAAAACCCCAGAGGCGGTGCTAAACGTAAAGGTAGCGTAGTACGGAAAAGAGTTACAACGTCGAGCCGGTCTGAACGATCAAACACCTGTGACTTTCAGAGACATTCACAAATTTGAAAATATTGTTAAATGTAAAATTGTAGTGTGGAATAGAAACAAGGCAGATAAAGCCCTCTCAGTTTGAAACAGACTCTCAAACCGGCTAAAGCTTTGTTTTTTTTTTTTTCGAAACCACTTCTACGGTGTAAAAAACCCGAGGTTTTATCGGGAGCAGATGTGTGTAACTATTGCTTCAAAAAAGGTTATTACGATTGTGACGTGCACTGATGTCAGGTTTTCTGTCCCGTATGCCAAGACGACGCATGCACTCGAGAAAACCTCAGCCCTGTCGTTTGTACATGGCCTCCGCCTAGTGGTTATTAGAGAACACGAATGGATGGAGATGACAAAAACACATCCAGGGGGGATAGAGGTTCGGGGGCTTGAAAGCACCGCAGAAACTCCATCTCCCCGTCAGGCTCTTTTTGGGGGTAGGACAAGCGCTTTCAGGTTGAGGTACACGGGGCGTCCAGACGAAAAAGGTGCATTATGTCGACGTTACTTCTCTGTATCCATACGTCAATTGTAGTTTTCCTTATCATCTAGGACACCCCACCATCATCTGTAAAAACTCTGACCCGCCTCAAAATTACTTCGGCCTCATCAGGGCAGTAGTCAACCTGCCTCGGGGGCTCCATTTCCCCCATCTTACCTTACAAAACATCTCGAGGTATATTAGCATTCACCCTCTGTTGCACTTGCGCTCAAAATCAATAAATCAACAAGGTCCTTGCCGGCATGATGACGAGGCTAGAGCTTTGACTGGGGTCTAGGTCAGCGTCGGACTGAACAAAGCCCTAGAGCTAGGCTACAAACGGTAAAAAAAAAAAATAAAAATAAATAAATAAATAAATAAAAAAATTTTAAAAAAAAATCACAGGAGGTGTGGCACTTTGAGAACAGGGACAGTTCAACTTTTGTCAAGTACATCCATACTTTTCTGAAGGGTAAGCAGGAAGATTCTGGGTATCCGGCCGGGGCACTGAATCAGGAAAGCAGAAAAATACATCAAGGAATATGAGAGGCAGCAGGGCATTCTGTTAGAGACAAATAAATACTTTAGACACCTGTCTCTTGGAAGGATTAACTTCTATGTCCCAACAGCTTTTGGGGTAAATTCGCGCAGAGAAGCAATCTCACTCAAACCAGCTTCATAACCGAGCCCGAAGAATTTTTTCAGATGATGTTTTTGGGTCAATATGACATCAAATACTTCCGCGTCAATGACAAACAGTGATGCTTCTGTGGAGTCATAATGAATGTAGCGTCGTACCCCCTGGCAGAGTAAACAACATTGTACATGGTCAGACTTGGTATGCGGTGGTAAAGGCGGCTATGAAAGTAATCTTCAGCGGCTGCACAAAAGAGTCCTCTATACAGACACTGACAGTCTGATCATCGGGGTAAACACAGTCTCACCATTAGTCTGAACAGCAATTATCTTGTGTTGTTTAAAAACCCGCGCGGCAAATTACAAATCAAGATATTAGCTCATCAAATCTTTCCCACCCAAAAAGGCCTTTTTCTTAGTTATAAAGACGCCGTCAAGGATCCCCACAGGTATTTAATCGCCAACCTTACACCCGGCTGCCCAGATCGATACAGAGTGAGGTAGGGTACACTTCCTCACCAGTGGCCGGTAGTGTATTTACCCAAAACTAAGTCAGTCATGTCAGCGCATTTAAAAAGAAATACTCCCTTACTCAGAGCTTTGTGCCACACCACACCTCGGAAACGTAAAGACATTCTCACTCACAGCTCCCCAGACTTCCTCCAAGCTCTGTGTGAAGTGGCTTTAAATCTTTTGAGAGGAAACATACCTCTGTCAAATTGTCAATACAAAAAAATAAAAAGAAAGAAAAGACTCAGACTACTGGCTGAATAAAAAAAAAAAAAAAAGTCTCCACGATGCCTAAAATGTTTCTCGTTTCACCTCATCAGTTCAGCCACCTGACGCCACCTGAGCCTTCCTCTTCTTCTATAAAGGCAGGCGGTCGAAGATGAGTTGGATGTAAAAATGCAGGCTGTCATAAATGAACTGGGGTTGAGTCAGTATGAAAAGATGAAGAAATATGATGCTCTGTTGCAAAGATATCTCACTTTGATCAAACAAGGTCAGAAGGAGGAGTGTCGAGTAACCCTGACTTTGCATCCCGACCCCACCAACCCCGAAGTTGAGCCTGAACACCCTGAATGCGAGCAGGATGACGCTTTGGGTGAGATTTTAGCAAACCTACCCCCACGGGATCGCAAAAATGCCGAGTACATTTTGAAAAAATTATCCCAAAACGACGCAGGGTGGAATGCAAAAGGGGAATTTATTTATAAGGGGACGAGCATAAAAGGGTCTCGTGATCGATTTATTGAAAAACCTCTCATTTCCCTATAAAAAAGGAAAACTCAAACCCCACCCCGAGGGTGGACAAAGTTTTTAAATATCTTGGCTGAACTTAACATCCCCTTATCCTGAGTGAATAATCCTCAAGCCCGCGAAGAATACGGACGCCTCAAATCAGATTGAACAGATGTTGTCATCCCCGACTCTGATGTGAAGCAAAAAATAATCCTCTCCGAGTTGGAGCAGGCCTGAGGAGGAGGAAGAAGACCGAGAAACTTACAAGAAAAAACTGAGACCTAAACCAAAAAGAAGAAAAAGTAACTCTGTCCCCCGTTGGATCCATTTTAAACCATAAACTTGTTATTGAAAAAAAACAAAACAAACAAACAAAAAAAACAACAAAAAAAAACAGGTTTTAAAAGAATTGTTTTTGACACGGCTATTTTTTTAATAAAGCATTCATTGAAATCATTTTACAGCATCTGACTTTTTTGTAATTAAAATTGTTGACAATTTCTAAACATTTGTAAAGAACAGGCTACTTGACTAGAACAGGTTGAATTTCTAATACAGTGACTTTATTTTTTACAAAAGTCAGAAACTCTAAAAGTTGTTTTTTTTTAAAATCACATCCTCATCGTACAAAGACAATACTTGTTCAAAAGATAATCCGCATGCCCGTTGGCAGAGATAATAAATGCAGTGCTGACTGCACACAATGGACAGCATATGTTGGGGCTTAAAAGATGTTCTTCACTCCGCGCTGATTTTCCAAAAACCATAAGATTCGAGGGGTAATGATTAATGATTCTGGTGGGAATCCATAAGAGTAAGAAAAGGGAGGCGTAGCCACCTTTTTTTAATGTCAAAACTAGCCAGTGTTCTCCAGGCCAATGTCCTTCGCGTGTGTTGATGAAATAGGCAGGACGTCTGAAAGAAGGGTTCAGTAAAGCTAGCTGATCACAGGCCCACATGCCGGTAAATACATCTCCCAATTGATGATCACTAAATGTCAGTAATAATCTACCAGCACCTGTCTTTTAGAGTTGATCACCACTCTCATCATTTACGCCTGCTACGATTCCATACTGGAGGTGTTAAGTAAGGGTACTCTGAATCTCATTTCCAGTCTTAAACTGCCGCTGGAGGTGGGGGACAAGGCTTCGCTGTCTTCCCCAGGGTTGAGGTTAAACACAAACAAAGTGTCTGTTTTGAAACTCTCTGCGGTCGATGCTCAGAGGTAAATCTTTTGAGGTGTCTCCCTGTGGCAGTGAACATGTTATGTTATAAAACTCCCTGACCGAGGTCCTCTGGTTAAATTGGGGCTGAAAAGCCTTGGCAGGAACTTGTCGACCGTCCTGACAGAGGGCCAGATATTCCACATCATTGTGTATAAAATTAAAGGGTGACAGGTCTCTTCTTCCTCTGTAGGTGTCGTGGTGTACCATCTCCAAAACCACATATTTGGGCAGGACGCCCAGAAACAGGTTCTCCTGGTTGCATATCCTGGAATTCAGAGGTATGGAGTATGTTTTTACATTAACCCGGGACAGAGGGTAGAGGGCATTGCCCCTCAGCAGGGCGGCTGTGTGACCCAGATGGACGGCTGGGGACACAGTCAATTTTTTGATAAAACAGAGAGGCTCCTGTTATTTTGATACGGAAATTCGAATCGCGGGCTCCCATCAGGCAGAAGGCGTCGCTGGCTCGTGTCAAATTTAATTCTGGCATCTATTGAGTTCAGAAGAAGCCTTTCGCAGAAAAATATGTCGGTGTGAAGAGAACCCATGAGGTGTACTTCTGTGCTAAAAGCGGCTCTGATTTATTCCTTTGTTGGGCTCGTCAGACAATGATGGAGTCCATAGCGCCTGCTGTGTCTTTGAAATAAAGTCCTGCCGTGAACTGAGTTTTCAGTGTATCTGTGGAATAGTTGAGTAGGGTTTCAATCATGGCTCTGTAGGGGTGTAGCACTAGACTGGGATATCAGTCTGTCCCTCAGAACAACATTGCATTGGCTGAAGATAGTGTTGAGAGGATAATTGATTAAGCCTACAGCTGTGTCATCAGCCAGGTTCGATCCATCGACGTTGGTGATTTTCACACGCAGGTACAGTAAGGTGTCGTTGAGATCCAGGTACTTCTCACCGTCTCTGGGGATGAAGAACGCGATAGGACCCCCATCTGTGATGGCGGATAGGGGTAAAATTTCTGTGTAGATCTTATCTTGGATAGACAGCTGCGTCATGGGAGCTGAAAATAAATCCAGCTCAGCTAGCATGCACTTGGATGATTTCTGATTTAGAAGAGCCTTTTTTTTTTAATAATAATAATAATAATAATAATAATAATAATAATAATAATAATAATAATAATAATAATAATAATTATTATTATGTAGCCTAGATTACAAAAGAATATCGGCGCTCTGGGTAGACTACCTCCCTTTAGACCTGCTTCTCCCGAATGATTCTCTTTTTCCGCCCTCATCCTTTTGTAGAAACTTGATCCCTGGGCAGGCATTTCCTCGGTCTACGCAATAACACTGCGATTCCCCTGGATCCCTCCTGACTCCTATGAGGGTTATTGATCAGACTCCCTACTGAGCTTTTGATGACGTCAGAGGTGAAGTTAGTGGCGGCTGATTTTAGATGAGGTTTGACAAGGTTAAAACCTTTTTTCCACCAGAGGCGAGACCAAGCGAAACAGTCTTGAGAATATGGATCCAATGCCTCCGCCATACATAACTGGTGCCCCGTAAAAACTGAGTAAACTACCCCCTACTTGACTTTCGTAGTAATTTACAAACCGGCAAGGATCTACTCTGACGCTTGCTGCTTGTATTATGTCTGATGTTAACCACGTCCCCAAAATCTTCCGTTAGCAGCGGAGAGTAGCTGTCACCAACTGCTTGATACTGAATGATGTCTGTGTAAACATACAGATTATAAATGCCTGTTCTGAAATTGCAAGGGTCGAGCAGTTGGAGAGAGAGTCCACCACTCGTCCACTTTCAAACCCAACATGTAGGCCAAGGGTAAAGAAGCGCAAACTTTGAACTGACCAAAGCCTTTGAAAATCAATGCATTTGGTAACGTATGTGGGAATCAGTTGTTCCAAGAGATCTTTGGGGTGGTCAAAATAACCTTCACGACCAAATTTCAAAATCACCAACGGTTGCTCTTAATGTTTTTGTTGAGCTCCACACTGGCTGAATGCAAGGGCAGATTATACCAAGTGCGGGGATAGACGATTTTGCACGGACCCACCATCCACCGTCCATTGAGCTTGATAAGTTTTGCCAGGTCCACCATGTAAGGAGGAGTGTTATTTTTAAACAGCTCCTTATTGGGGTTAGAGGGCAGAGTCACGTGAAACCCCTCCCTCGGACCCGGATCCGTGATGATGACGACGACAACGACTATGTATGTATGGATGTATGGATG
>JAPZDZ010056403.1:19160-30172 GCA_029783805.1 Acanthurus tennentii
AAAAAAAAAAAAAAAAAAAAAAAAAAAAAAAAAAAAAAAAAAAAAAAAAAAAGACTCTTTTCACTTTGACTTTCCTGTTTAATTTACTGCATTCTCATCTGCTCAAACTCTTTGCTCTAGCTTGAGCTTCATATCTAGTCCTTTTCTGCCTCACTTCTCCATCAGGATGAGTGTCACTCTTCAGTGTTGAAATCTTTAAAATTTTCTAATTTGGCCTTAGAATCCTCTGTAGGGATCCACTTCTCCAGTAAAACAGTGACTACACTGTTTTACTGTGTAGTCTACACTGTGACTACACTGTTTTACAGCATCTTTTATGCCTTCTGCAATGACTTATTGGTGAGCATTTTGGATTAGCTTGGCCTTTCTGCACAAGCTGACCACCTCCAAGAGGGATTCTCCTTAAATGGCTGCAACCTATGTATTTCCCCACAGTTACCCCACTAATTCCATCAAAATGATCAACAAAGGAAGTCAGCCCAAACCAAAAGAAAACAAGTTGAGAGTCACTGGGAAGAAGAGCTCACAATCTGATAAGGCAAAGAAAATTGAAGAAAAAGAAATCTCTCTTAACTGTCTTAGATTGAGAACAGACACACTTTCAACACATACACAATACACACAGAAACCCAGAAAGCCAACTGAAGGTGTTAACTCTCTGGGCACATTCAGCCAACTGAGCGGAGAAACTCCAGCCTTCTTATGCAGCTTCTCATCAGAGCTGAGTGCGATCAGCCGAGGGAGAACATCACAGGTGCACCCAGTACCTCCTGATGAGCCAAGTGGGTGAAACCTGAGACCGAGATTTCAGAATCCTTGTCCATAACATTGCCCTGTATCACATTAATATTTTACGTTTTCCTGCAGATTAGTGACAGTCTGCCATCCTCTTTGAATTTGCCTCCAGTGAAAAGTAGAAAAGTTAAAAAATCCCTCATAAATTATACTTTCATGATTTTTTTATTCACAAGGATGTTATTACCCTTTTTCTAAATTCGGTTTGATAGTCAGATCCACAGTTTCTTTACACAAAAAAGTTCAATGGCTTATAAGTTTAAAATAAGATGTAGCTGTGTGCTGGCAGCAGCAAGGACACAACAGAGAGTCCAGTGGTAAACACTCTCAGAGTAGAACACATACGCTGCAGAAGTGATTGAAAAGAATTAAAGAACTTTTCCACCACACTTCAAACAAGATAGCTTGTCATTAATTTTCATGTGCAATTGAACCCTTTTAGTCCCAGACCAATATTTGAGGTTTGCCTACTTTCCTTTTTCAGAATAGCATGAAAAAGACAGGGATAAACATAGTAGGATTATTACTACATTACTCATTACAGCTGTTTAAAAAGGTCCTTGATTAAGCTATATTTTAAACACCATTTAAATAAATAACTCTGGCACTATCTAATGCAATAAAACTTTTTATTTATTCTGACCAAAGTAGAAAAGCCTAAAAAAAAGAATTACAATTAATCTTTTTTAGAAGGTGGACAAGTTATGTTCCTGCTAGAGTGCATGTAACTTTTCAGTTACTGCATATTGATTTATCAGACATACAGGCAGTTTTTACATTGTTCATGGATTTAGGTGTTAAAGTCACATGACATAGATATGTTGGTAAAGTTCTCAAATTTGTCAATGTCAATTAAAGCTGCACCAAGTAATTAATAAACAGTGAACATCAGTGAACTATCAGCGAACAACTACATTGGTATCTGAATAACCACTGTCATTTTTAGGCTAGGCTTTATATATGATAGGAAACTTGATGGTTTTTGACAGTGAGACACTGAGGATGTCACACTGGGATTGACAATGATACATAACTATTTTTACTAATTTCCAGAATTTCGTAGTGAAAATTGAGAAAACAATTTGCAGATAAATCAAAAGTGAAAATAACTGTTAGCTGCATCCCCAGTGTTACTATATTCTAAATCATGTTTTGCAACTTAACTGATATTCCTTGATCTATCTATTCAGGTGAAAAAAACTTTGAAGGATGATTAAAGTGTGTGGGGCGGTGCCTCTTTGGCTAGGAGAAATGTTTGTCTGGTTGTGGCTCATGTGTTTAAATACTGGTAAAAAACCGATTGAAAAATGATATAGGTAAAGCAACCATGTTTATATTTAAAATTATTTAAAAACTGAAAGGCATTTTAGCCAAAAATTAAATATATTTTGTACAACCAAAAACTATTAAAAATGCACTTCAGCCTCTTGCACTAGTAATAGAATGAGGAGATGCATTAATCTAAATTTTGGCTGATGATTCAGATGTGCTTTAAGGTGATGCAGATGGATGTGCCAGTAAAGCAGACACAGACATCATGTAGAACTGAACTATGAGTAAGGGTGAACCTAACCAGTTAAAACTAGACTGTGAGTAATTAAGCAGATGAGTCTCCACTGTGGGATGAAGAAATATTGTGTTAGCAAACATTTTCAACTGCAACACTTGAACAACTTTTATCATTATATAATATCACTACAAGCACTTAATAAAATCCAAATACCAACATATTCTGACCAGTCACCAAGACGCCCAACTAATCCCGGAGGAGTGTAAAAAAAAAGTGTTCTTATAAGTGCCACTGTGAAGAAAGACTCATTTTCCTGAATCAGTCATTGCATTATACATTATAGTATACAGGTTTTATGATTCAGCTTGGCAACCAGAACATTGTTGGGTATGAAGGGTATGCAATGAAGGGACATCATTGTTATTTTGTCATAAATAAGAACACATTATAATTTTCCATTAGAGAGCACTTCTTTTGTCAGAAATGTAACCCATGTGTAAACACCACATAAATACTGTCATGTATTTTCTAAGCTTATCATTAGTATTTTTTATTAAAAATATTTAACCTGTTGAGTAAGCTACATTTCCCCTTAAAATGTAGTGCATTGGAAGTGTGAACAACATTAAAAAAGGAAATTCTTAAGTGAAGCAAAACTACCTCAGAAATTGCACATAAGTACAGTACTTGAGTAATTACATTTCACCACTGTAACAGTGTCTGTAATGTATTTCACTTTACTTTCCCAATCCCTGAGAGGGATTATCAGATGCTTATTTGCACCCTTTAAATGATTTAATCACCATTTTAATTTTGTCAGCAGTACATGTTGCAAACCTTGTTACTTAATAGGGAAGTTTGACAAATCAAGAGAAAAAAAAATGATGCTCTGACGCAGGTTGTGTAGACAAATTTCTCGACCTGTTTGCACTTAGTACTTAGTTATACCATTGAGTAATATATGTATGACTGTCATTATGTCACACTGGCAACATGTCATGCAGTTTCTCAAAGTGAAAGGGAGGGTTCATAGAAAATGTCAAAAATGTTCAGGAGGGCCTCATTTAAAAAAAGTGAAGATTTGGTTTCATTTTTGTATGTAAAACAAAAATACATCTGTTGTTGCAATGAGATGCTTTGTCATTGTAAAAAGTATGGCCTCTCTGTGCTGTGAAATTAGTAGCAGTGCTGTTCCCTCCTTCAGGAAATGTTGTAAGACTGTCTTTGAGCAAAACAGCAAGACTCATGCGAGATGCATGGTTGCCAACAATCAGCAGCCTCCTAATTTTTTGTGGTTCCATTTCAGCTTTTCAAATACAGATGTTTTTTGATCCCTTTGGCCGTCTTTATTTGACCCTCAGAGCAACTGCTCCACCGGAATTAGTGCTAAGACAGACAAACTACCTGGTCGAGGACAAGTGTTGGGTCACACACAGTCCTAATCTTCAGGGGGCAGTGATTATCAGGCAAGTGTGAGTCCAAAAGTGAAACCTAATTAGGAGTTATACCCCCAATTTTTTTCCTACACCTGGTGCTTCTTCTCTCCCTCTCCTTTCGGATACTCTCACACATTTGATGCTCTTTGAACATTACACGTTTATTCAATCCTTTGTTAGCTTCATCTACAAGCATCAAGCTCCAATTTCCCTTAATGGTAAGGGCTGAATCAACATTGGTACGTGTTACAGCTGAACAATATTTCCTACAGGTAAAACAGAAAGTCGCATCTGACTTTACAGAGTACTCCAACTGCCCTCTCCAATTATATCAATTAGTGAAAAATAAACATTTTTAGTTCCATTAAAATGCTGCTTGGATTCCTCTCCCATTTTACCTGTTTGGGCTTTTCATGTCCAGAATTGGCAGTAGGAGTTGACAGGCGTGGAAGGTCCAGTCCAAACGTTGAACTTGTGCTACTACCTGTGGAGGCTGCTGCTGCACCGTCGATGCTAGCCAGACTAATGTTAGCTTGCTGTGCAGTGAGGGAAGAGGCATCCCTATTGCTAGGAGAGGCCAGCTGGGATCGTAAATCCAATAGATCATGTGTGCCTGTGGCTGCTGCTGGGGGCCTGAGCCATTTCCTTATATCTATTTTGAATTTCTGAAAGCCAGCAAGCTTCATCGAATGGGGACAGTTATGTGTTTGCTTAAATGTTTTTTGTTGTTGTTGTTTTCAAATTCACACAGGTGTCATCTGTAAACAATTACAGCAACATACAGTGGCATACATGATGCTGACCTGGCAATAATTTTATTAAATGTTTTTTTTTTAAATTTGTTTGCATATTTTAATTGTTTCTCAGTTTGTATTTAACATATTAAATTTAACTCAAAATAATAAATTTTGAGAATTGCCGGGGGGGGCTCAAACTCACTTGGGTGGGCGTTGCTCCCCTGTGTCCCCCGTGATGTCTGGACTGCACCCAACCAAGTACTTCATTTGCCTAAACCAAACCCTAACCGTACTAAGATTATTTTAAAATGTTAATCACATGTTTTATAAGGCTTTTTTGCATTTCCATGTAAATACGGCAAGCTAAACATGGGGAGGAAGACCAACAACTATAACAAGACTTAAGTTTCTTGCAGTGATTGAGATGACATGAACATGATTGTTTCTGTCCAGGGTCTTGCAATCAGTGGAGACCAGCAGCAGCTTCCTTGATCATATGAGGTTATCAAGTGTTGTGTAACTGCACTAGTGCTAAAAAAAGATAAAAGACATACAGCTATATTAATTAATTTAGACAATGAAGCACAGTAGAGGCCTGAATGTTTGATATTAATTTGACACACAACTGTTTGTTTTGTTGATTTGTGTCCTTAAACTTCTAATTTACCAAGCAGTCTCATGGTTGATGTGTTTATGATTCATCCTGAGGTTTCAGTGCTATTTTTTCGTGAGGAGAAAATGAGGCTGAGAGGACGGAAGAAGTTTCAGAGTGATGAAGTAACGCAGTGGTGTCACACACACGCACAGGTTTGATCAAAGTGTTGCGCCACACTGACTCTACTGTAACATTCCACTGGCTGTTGAGCACGCCCCCATTCAGTCTTTCTCCATGATCTCATTTAGACTTTTGACTCACATTTAAGGTTAGCTTTTAACATAGTGAATCATAAAGATATACCAAGCTGTTGCCAGAAAAGACTTTTGATATTGCATAGCTCTACACAGTCTCAGCATTTTAAAAACTTTCTTTCTGTTGTATCTGTACATAGTGACTATGGTATGGTAATGTTTGGGAAAGATTGTGGTAACTGTTAAGAATTAAAATTTTTAGCTTTTTATTTCTATTAAGATAAGATGTCATATATTTCCATTTACAATTCCCACCTTCTCACATGGATTATCCTCAATTAAATCAAAGACATGACATCACAGAAAAATGCTGTGTAGCCTAACACTGTTCAGATCCATAAAATATCTTCTAAATTCTACTTGAAATACCAAAGTTAATCAAAAATTTCAGAATTTATTCTGAAAAAATGTGTCTTGAATGATGAGACACTAAGTCAGAACCATTAAGTCCTAGGTTTGAATATTTCACTCTGTGTAATCATCTGATACATAATACATAATATATTAGTAAGCAACATGAAAAGTTATAACCTAATACCAAGTACTTTTAAAACTTCTCACGTGAAACCATACCCAAATGTCAATCCCTCAAACTTTTTGTACACAGATTTAGAAAAAAAACATAGCTTTTTCCGATTTGAAACTTCTGATGGGCCCACAACTGCAGCTGTTCCAACCCATACAGCTTTGGTTTTTAGTAAAGTAATAGAAGTCATTGCCAGAGTTGACAGTTCAGCATGCTTAATTACTATCAAACCACTTAAAAGTATGAATAAACTACACACCTAAAGCATTTGACACAAATGAATGCTTATGATGCTAATTGATGATTTTGTGAAAAAAATGGTAATATGATTACATGACAAAGTGCATGATGCATGTCACATCATGCCTGTTAACAAATGATACAGTTGGTATCAGTACCACTTTAATGATAACTGCATAGGTACTGGCATTGTTGTTCCTTAAACAATACTAAGCACTGCAGTATACATTTAGGAGGCAGTATGACAAAAAAAACAAATGCCCTAAAAAATGCCCTAAAAACAGTGAGTTTGTTGCCAAATGGTTAAATAACTCATTAAACCAAATAAATAACTTTGTTAATGATTCAGCATGTTGGTCATCAGTGTGTGGTAAACTTCCTCCCCTCTCCTAACCCCAGGCAATCTGTCTTGCCCAATTGCCTGCCCTGGCCCTCTTCCTGTCACAGCCCTGCCCAACCCAGCCTCTCTGTCCTGCCAGGATATATATGCAGCAGCCATTCCTGCATTGAGGTCAGACATTTTTCTACACTGGCACAGAGCGATCACAAAATACCAGAATAACAAGAATTTTATTCAGTGTTGAAGAGAAATTTAAAAAGAAATCCAGAACAGTTCAGGTGCTACAGAAATCTTGAGATTTTTTAAAATTCTGTCAATATTTTTCAGTTCATTTTGCTTATATTTGTGTTTTAATTTGTCTTATGATGCTTTATGGTACAAGATTTTTCTCACCAAGATTTTTTGTTGGTTTGTTTGATTTTTCTTTGTGGCTTCCTTCCTTCCCAGACAAGGACCAATCACAGATGGAGCTGCTGAAAACCGCCCTTGTCATCATCCTTTTTACAACAGTCGCCGCTAAGCCAGTAAGCTTATTGTTAAACTGCATGCTAATCTGCACTTGCATTAATTCACACAGTTAAAGTTTTCAACTCTGTACTCAACAGATAAAAAAATCATATTGAGACAGCTTTTCTCTTTATATTAAATTTCCTGTTGTTGACATACCCACTTTACCTTTGGTCATGATCACAAGATTTTCACTCTGGTGCCAAAAAAACACATTTTTTTATGACAAGGCAGAATTGAGAAATTGCTCAATTATTATTATCAAAGTTTTATTTTTTTGAGCCAACACAATCTTTTAGGATTGTATCCTGTAGGAAGACAAAATATATATTATTCTTTTGGTCTCACTTATAGTGAAAGGATTTCCTGAAAAAATAAAAACAACATTCAAATCTGTTTTGAGGTGATTAAGTGATTTAACCTCATTCATTTACAAATAGAATAAAGATCAAATAAAATACTTGATTGATTTTTCAACTTTTAAAGTCTGTTTTGAAGTGAAAACAAATGCAAAATTACTTAAATGAATTTATAGTTTGATTGGTACCAATAAACCAGTTTGTACTAATTTATCAGGACTAAGATCATTGGTGTTTCTTTTGACTAGTGTGTTTTGGTTTACTTTTGTATCAGTGTATCACATCCAAAGTTTCTCCATAACTCTGTTTATTTGCTACTCCATGATAAAATTCAAATCCCAGTATAATGTACACAGTGTTGAGCATGGATGTCAGTGTCCTGAAATTTTTGATGATTATTATCATACAACTTATTTTGACTTACAATTTGATTGTCTTTTTCTAATGAAATAAAAGTAGGCTTTAGTTACCAAACTCTTGTTATATGATATCAATGTCATCTGATTATGATGTACATATCTATCACTTAATAAACTGAACATTTCCAATTGTGCTATTTTCAATATGTTGATGTTCTGTGTCATTTGATATTTTCTCCACAGTTTGGTTGGCGTCCTCACAAATTCCGGCCGGGCAGAATACCAGGATGGTCAGGCAGGAATCACCACGGGTCTCGGTTGTTTATTAAACCCTCAGGTTGCAATGATCCTTCCTCAGAGTCTGATGAGTCATCTGAGTCTAAAGAATCTGATGAGTCTTCAAAAAATCAACCTTCTGAGTCATCTGAGGAAGTTCAAATACCCGATGAAACCACAGCAGTCACGACCACCACAGCAGTCACGACCACCGCAGCAGTCACGACCACCACAGCAGTCACGACCACCGCAGCAGTCACGACCCCCATAGCAGTCACCACCACCCCAGCAGTCACCACCACTGCAGCAGTCACGACCACCCCAGCAGTCACCACCACCACTGTCATGACAACCATCTCTGAAGAAGAAGAAGAGGAAGAAGAAGAAGAAGAAGGGAGTGCGTTCACCCCTGAGCCAGAGACAAGAAGCACAGATGAACCGACAGTGACTGTAACACCTCCAGCAGCAACATTACCTACAACCGTCAGCACCACCACCACCTGCGATCAATGCTTCACTGTGGAGATTCCAACAGAAGGTCCCATTACAGATAACAGAGGAGACAACTGAGTGACTGTGATTCCTGTTAACCGACTGCAGACAACTATTAACAGCATTCCTATTAACAAGAACACATCATAACCCAGTAAAGTCTGATTCAGGGCTCGTCAGTAGTGTCTGTATTGTGCATTTCTTGATATCAAATGCTTGACTGCAATTTTCTGTTTGCTTTTACTAATATATCATTTACTTTAACACTATGTGATTTCTAGACCTAAAGGGTCTCTCAGTCAAAACAATATAAATAAAACAAGCCATTTGTTAATGCCATAAAGAAGCATGGAATCTTTGGATTTGTTTTTCATTGTTAAACAAAAAATGAAAACCTATCTTACTGATTAAGGCAGAAATGTTCACAGAAAGGTAAGGTTCTAAGCTGCTGACATCCATCGTCACTGTCATTGCTGGAAACGGTTGGGAAAATTAAAGTACAGCACTCAACATTTTTTTAAGTCATTTTTAATTTTTTTATTTTGTATATGTCACAAATTGCAAGTTCAAGTAGAAATGCACATTACACAGTAAAATGCAGCTTCAAAAACAAAACTGCACTCATGTCTTGAAATGTATCTATCTGCAGTTAATACTATTCTTCCTTTTCATCTGTGTTTATCTGTGGAAGCCTCTGTGTTGAAAGCTGATGTGATTAAAATACTTTTGATTGTTAAGAAGGTAAAATAAAACAAATCATTTATTAAGATAATTTTATTACTGTGATAATGCTAATTCCGGCTAAAGTAAGGTCTAATTACATATATATACATGTTAGCAAACAGGCTAAGTGCTAATCATTTATAAATATGATTGAAAACAATTCAGGACTAGTAATAAGGTACTCAAGTGGAATTTATTAAAGGTCAAGTGATTAGGATTTGGGGGGATCTATCTGCAGAGTATGGCATGAATGTATTCTAATGCAATACTTATGAATATGTTTGCATTAGTGTATAATCACTTCAAACTAACCATAGTTGTGTTTTCAGTATCTTCGAATGAGCCTTTTTTTATCTGCAAAGAAAGCAAGTCCTCTTACATGAGGTCCAAAAAGGTTTTAGCACCATGTTTTTTTTACAGTAGCCCAGAACTGACAAACAGTGGTAGTAAAGATGGATTTTAGTGTTTTTCACAAATTTTGAGGTCACTGTAGCTTTTCCTATATGGAAGGCTTGGGAGGGTAGCAGAGGGATATTTTGTCAGGTGTAATCTGCAATTTCACAACAAGATATCACTAAATCCTACATAGTAAATGTTTAGGTGAATCAATTTTTCACACCCCTAAAATTACAATGATGATTAAGTAAATAGATGAAAAATAAAAAATGGTTAGGTTTTCAGACGTCAGCCTTCCAACCAATGGTGCAACCTTAACATGCAGCAGCGTAGTCAGGACATTTTGAAGAAATGTTGGTTAAAATAGGTATTTTTATGGGTATTTTAGTAGGACAATCTGAAAAAATCAACTAAACTGGCAAGCTAGCAGTGTCTCCAACTCACCATGATGAGTTGTAGCAAAGTGTCTTAAGATGCACTTCCTTCAACAACCACTAGATCACTGATTCAACTGCAATCTCTTTCAGCCTGTTAGTGTCAGCAACAGCGGTTGCCTGTGGCACATCACACATCTGGCTGGGCTCTGCCCCTTTTCCAAATTTGATTGTTCCAGTAGAAAGTCTTTGTCTTCACAGATTTGGTGTTAACCCAACCAATGGAGTGGTTCCACCCCACCCGAACCCAGAAAATGCCACAACAACTAAATACAAACCTTGTTTTTTTTGAAAAGCAGTAAAAATCCCACCAACTGACTCAAAGTAAACTCTGTCTCTCAATGTCACTAGTCATTTGTAAGTAATATTGAAGCTGACATACAGCAAAGTGCATTAATAAATGAGGTTTTAAACTTGACCGGTAAGTTTTGATCATTTCATTAAAGTTCCCAATCCCAAACTGATCCATAAAGGCTCATTAACACATGGAGCATCCAACCGCCCTTGTAAGGTGCCTTAACGTAAATCCTCATTTGGACAAAGAGCTTTCTCTGTCCAGGGAATTAACATGTGGGATTTCTTACCTACAGAATTTAAACTTAAAACTCAATCAAACATTTTTTAAAAAGGAATCACTCACGTAGTCATGACTATTTGGAATATTCTTGAGCAACTTATTTTACGGTGCTTTACTGTATATTGTTCATTTTGTTTATGGTTGTCTGTGTTTTCTTGGTGTTTGTTTGCTTTACTGTTTCAGTGTGTTGTAATATCTCCTGACACTGTCTACAGACACTGCAAATTAGCTTAAGATACATGCTACAGTAGCTGGATTTACATGGAGCCTAATATTCCGATTAGAATCGGGTTAGAAACCCAAACCGAATAAAAATGTTCCATATAAACACCTCAATCAGAATAAACAGGCCTAAACTGAATGGAATTTCATTCGGTTTCACAGGGGTAGAATATT
>JAPZDZ010057742.1:0-29349 GCA_029783805.1 Acanthurus tennentii
CCTCTCTTTCATCTCTCTCCCTATATGTTCTGCAATTATGTAATACTCATGTCTTTTACTAACTTGCCACCTTCCCCAGAATCTTTGTGCTTTCTCATCTTGCAGATACCCATGGAATGAGGTCGCGCTGGGATTGCAGATCTTAGCTGTGCCTTCTACTGTGGCTCTGCTTGATGCTCAGAGCAATCGTTGTTTTTATTGTTATCATTATTATTGCTAGCATTATTATTATTGGTATTGTTACTCGTATTATTGATAGTATCATTATTAAAACACTTACATATAGCTAACATATAGTTCAACATATAGATTTATCTTAGCTCTTGGCCTTGCTTTCTCTCCCCTTTCTATCTACCCCCCCCCGAACCCAACCGGTGCCGTCAGATCCCGCCCACCTCTGAGCCTGGATCTGTCCGAGGTCTCTGCCTGTTAAAAGGAAGCTTTTCCTCGCCACTGTCGCAAAGTGTTTGCTCATGTGGGAATTGCTTTCAATTGTTGGGTTCCTATTAATCTAAAATATAAATATATTTATAGAGTGTGGTCTAGACCTGCTTCATATGTAAAGTGTCTTGAGACAACTATGTTGTGATCTGACGCTATATAAATAAAACTGAATTGAATTGAATTGATATTCATTTGCAGTACTGAATTCAAAGACATAGTCATTTATGTTCCTTTTACCTCCAGATAAATCCACTGACGCTGCACAGTGAGGATCATCTCAATGACTTCAAGCACACGGGATAGCTGGTGTTCCCAGCAGTCCACCTCCTGCTCAAAGGCTTTGACGAACTGAGAAGACTTCAATGTGGACAGAGCAACCTGGTTGTCCTCCAGGGCTTGGAAAATCTCCTCTGTGCTCCTAGAAGAAACATTCATGAAAAAAATAAACTTGGTTGCTGTCGGTTGCTATTAATGATTTCCATTGGTGTATAACTTTCACTGTAGAAAAATAAGTGATGCATAAGCTCACATACACAGGTTATTAGTTTACAAGATAAACCCATACAATTTAGTTCAATCCAATATGACTGCCTAGTTCTGCAATGGGTTATGAGAATTACTCAGTTTTTTCAAAATTTTTTGGGCAGTAGTTTCTTGAGCCATATTTACTGTTACTTATTTTAAATGTATACAATTAAGTGTTCTGTAATATTTGCTCATAATCTGTAAGTGAAACAATAACAACAACAAAAAGATCTATTTAGGTGTCATGTGTTAAACAAGCCAGACACAAATGGCTACTCCACCAGCAGTAACTGCCAAACTATTGAGACATTACACGAATCAATAGTTTGGCTGCAGACAAAGTTAGATGGACCCATCCACCGGATGGAAGTATTGAGCTGTTCTGAGCTGTAGGATCAGTACTGCAAATTACAAATAACGAAGACACAAATAAATGACCATAAGGTATGAGTTATGAGTTAAGGAAGACTTAACACAAACATTTTCTCACCTCAGACAGTAGTGGTCTTTGAAAGGTGCTATTTCAAGAGACATTTCCTCCCATGTCTTCAAAATGCCTTCCAGGCCCTTCAATATCAAACACATATAGCACTGGTAACATATAGAACACCACTAAGGAGGTGGCGGAATGAGGAAGCAACATTTCAATTTTCTTCATGAACTTGATATAATACATTGATGCATAGAGATGATTAATTTCCAGAAAGTGTGAGTCTTTCTACATCAGAGATTTAAACCTTATAGAAAATGGCATGATATTCTCTTTTTCTACTCTACAGAGTATGTTTTCCTGTATTTTTTAAATACTCTGCGTCTTTTCATGTTATCGTAATTTTTCTCTTTATTTGCTTTGTTTTTTGTCATTTTTTGAAAGTAAACAGCAGTACCAGAACAGCAGTACCATGTTTTTAAAGACATGATTAAGTAAAACAGTAGTTCTATAAAAGTCATGGCCAGACACCAATAATCAAAAAATATTTTGCTCTTAAACTTTACAGAGTATTTTAAGTTTAAGGATCTAACAAGTTAATGTGTTTCTGACCTAGCTAAGCCTTAATTAATTTCAACCCATGAGTGCATATGTCAGGCTCTCCCCATATCACTGAATTTCCCTAGACTGTTGGGACATTTAGCTGCACATTTATCTTCTGTTTTAATAATTTGGATGCTGCAAGTGTAAATTGAATAAAAGGCTCAGAAAAGAACCGACCTGTGCTTCATTATGCATCAATTTAGGCCTAAAACTGCTATGATTTAATCTTTGTGAATTCCAAAGTGTGCTGTATACAAATGTATGGGGTCTAGGTGCAAGGTTGATGTTGACAAAAATTGACATGAGGACTTGTTCCATGAACTCACTAAGCTGCCAAACAACAACAGGCATTATTAAGGTCTAGGCCCAGGGTCCGCAATAGGCGGGGACCACCTCTTTGTGGACCCAGGGCAAAAAAAACAAAAACAAAAACACAGCACACCACTCTCTCTGACTGACTGACGTGAGGTTAGACTGGCCAAGAGAGAAAGGGAGAGAGTGTGTGTGTGTGTGTGTGTGTGTGTGTGTGTGTGTGTGTGTGTGTGTGTGTGTGTGTGTAACTGTGCGCGCGCTCCCGCTTGCATTATGGGCTGTCATTCCCATGACAACGATGCGCTGATTGGCTGATAACTATGCACACCGGCAGTCATACACCCTCCTCCTTCAGTGTGTCTTCTTTGCACGGCGCAGGCAGCGGTAATGTCTTTGCAGCAGGAGCGTTGCTCACACCCGACATCATAAAAACTAAAGTTACATAAAAACATTTAAAAAGAAATTGTAAAAAAAAAAAAAAATTTCACCGCCACGCACGTGCTGTGGACCTATGACTTCCTCAAAATTTATTTTCTGGACCTTTTACATTCTAATTGAGAACCCCTGGTCTGGCAATACACTTTCAACTTCCTAACCCTGGTGAGAATAAATGGAGGAGTGGCTACATAATGTTTACTGAGTATTGAACTAGACCAGAGGAAAGACAAAACCTGCTCTATGGAGAGTTCCCTGCTGGCAGCCTCAGAGATCTCACTGATCTTGTCAGCACGCTTGTCAAGGCCAAGAAATATAATCTTCTCCAGGGTGAAATCAGTGCTAGTGTGGTCAAAAGAGCACTCCACCTCATCACAGATCTGCTTCCAGTGCCTGAAAGAGAGAGTCGACTTCAGACATACTGCAGTGTGTCAAATTACAAGCAATTCTAAGATAAATACAAAAGCATTATAGCAAATTGTGGACTGAATCAACTGAAGAAATACAAGATTCAGTCAAAAAATATCATATGTCAGGTCTGCATATGTCAGTGTGAGCAAATATGACCAGTTTGTTGAAGGTGTAGTCAGTAGCAACTGTAATGTGAATTCTTGAGTATTAAACATTTTAATTTTTTTTTTCTGTGGTATTCCCAATACTACTTTTCATTTATAGTCAGCTGTAGATATAAAGTGCAAAATAAAAATTCTAAAAATCGTTCATTCGCTTGAGAGACCTTCATAAGTTGACAACATCAAACCCCTCTACCTTTATATTTATGTTTCATTTAAAGTAATATATTATTAATGTAAAAACATTTTCACTGTATGTACATAAAAATATATGTATATCCCAAACCTCAACATTGTTTGAACAGGTTTGACAGCTGTGAGATACACCATGATGAACTGTTACCTGTTTCAAGTAGATACAAACATACAAACTTTTTCAGTCAGTACCTGTCTCTCATGGCTGAGTTCCTCATATCAGAAATAAGGAGAATAATCCGTCGGAATTGGTCAATCTTTCTCTTTGAGAAATCTACTATGTCCCACTCTTTATCCTACAACCAAAAAAAAGAGGTCTTATATACTATGTAAGTGTGAGAGGTGCTGTGAAGTTATTTAGGGGAGTTGTGCATTTGGTGATATTAGCGAAAATTCTTGGCACCTGAAGAAAAAGCTATTAATTTAGGTGTCAATGTAAGATCCATCAAAGGCAAGGTTTGTGGGTCTGAAGTTAATAATATTACTAATTATACCAACGTCCCCTAAGAGTTTACAAACTTTGTTTAAACTGCAAACTGTAAAATGTCTGTCTGTTCTTTACCAGAACACAGTGTCTGGATCATAAAGTACTGATTAAATGTATTGTTTTGGTATTTCTGAACAATTATTTACAATTTCATACAATTTATATTGAAGACAACCTCAGGTGACACTACAATATGACACACTGAAGCAGTAAGTCAATTCAGTAGCTATTTGATAACTCTCTGTGGCAGAACTGACCTTTAGTTCCCTCTGGAGTATGTGGAGTTTTTTGAACATGGCCTGTGTTGTGCTCTCCATATTCTCTGTCTGCAGCACAGCAAACTGACCAGCCTTCCAGATGTTCCAGTTGGCATTCCAGTCTTGTGTGATCTCCCAGACCTGCTGCAGGTGGTCTACATCCTGACAAAACAAACAGGCAGAAACAAGTGGTCAATCAATTAAATGCACCTTGTATTGATATGACAACATCTGCATCAAAAACTATTACTTCAAAGTTCATTGCTACAATTTGGGTTTTGAATTCAGCCTTCCATGTTCTTGCAATTTCTTCTGCTACTTTGTTTCGTTGTGACAGTTAACCACAAACACTATTCCCAAAGTAACTTTCTCTGGATTACCAGTCACTATTTTAACTCTCCATAAGATTATGGGAAGAAAACATTATATTATGACTATGAACCACATGCAATGCCAGACCTGCTCCAGTGTTCCGATGCTTTTGGATGGGGGTTGTTCGATTTTAAAGAATGCCAGCCCATGAAGGATGGTGCTCTCTTCCCTTTTTAGAGTCTCTATTTGGCTGCGAAATATTTCTACCTTCTTTAAGGCCGACTCAGTGCTCAGTGAACTGTAAAATGGACCTGGATAAGCACATGCAAAAAAAAGTGAGATACACACACATTTGAAAAAGCATACAAACATACACATTTATACTACATTTGGAAAAGCACAAGAGGACAGCCCGTTCCCTTTTCTCTAGAGGGAAAGGGTAACATAAAGACAGGTGTCAAAGAGGTGGGCAAGAGCTAGGAGAAAAAAAGGATTGGGGGTGATGAAGAGGAAGAAAATCTGACAAGTTGCATCTCCCAGTCATGTACATCACTTATTCTGTGGAGGGAAGCAGTGCTGTAGTCAAGGGTCACCAGGAACAAGTACAGATTACTTTCAGCCTATTTTAAAAATGCTTCCTGGAGATCGATGAGAGCAGTGGTGATTTTAGTATGAAAATTCCGGTGGGGCAACACAGTAGTCACTCAACAAAATTTGAAGATGCAATCCAAACATTCCATATGTTACATTCAACCATACCTGCACAACAAAAAAACTGCAAGCAAATGAGAAAGTGATGACAAAGTTCCAGCTAAAATGACGGCCCTGGCCGTCAGGCCCCACTTGTGGAACTGACGTGAGCATTGAGCAAATGCACATATGCACAGCAGTTTGTCCAGTCCACAACACTGCAGGTGCAGGGCCAGCTCTGCTGTGCCTCACCAAGCAGAAACATATGAGCACATATGAGAAACATATGGGAATCATATGGGCACAGAGACAAACTGATGAAACAACTGACAATGATGAAACACTTATGTGATACTGGATATGAGTATGTTAACAAGAGAAAAGAACAATGTGTGACCTGTGCTGATGAACTCCTCCAAAGTGGTCTGGATCTTCTTCTTGAAGTCCTCAAGGGAGAGGATGAGGCGACTCTTAAACTTTTCCTTATGCTCCTGTAGCATGATGTCGCTGTCAATCAACACCCGCTGGAATAACACCCACTCCCCATTCAGCGCTTCACGCATATCCTGCACCTGTAGGTGAACAAATTAGCAAGATATGAATAATGATGGGAGGTTCTGAATGTCTGTTCATGTAATGATACAGACAGTGCCCATGCCAACTAAAAAAAAAATTAAAAGTATTCTACTTTTACTCACCTTCCCTCACTAAATTTATATGTTTGGAAATGAAAAGGGAGAGACAGGGGGTACCACTGCAGGGTAATCAAGTGTAAAATCAGTGTTAAGTGTATACTTTTACACACACACATTATGGTATGTGAATTTGTGTATACAGAGACCTGTATCTTAGTTGCTATATACATGTATATCAAACGATGAGATGCTTACTGCTTGTTCCACTGAGACCTCATATTTGTCCAGGACACCAAACTGGTCATGGATTAGGTCAATGTGCGCTTCTTTCTCGGCAAAGTCTCCCCGGAGAGTTTCCAAGAGTTTCAGGGTCTCACGAAGTTCCTCCAGTGTCTGGGGAGGTTTTGTCAGCCTGAACATACGCATGCAAATAAAAATATTGAGTCACACCACTTTGAGTAGAGTAAGCATCACCAGTACAATCTAAAATCAGATGCCTCACCAGAGAGGCAACCCAAGTCTTCACTTTGGAGGTAAGTGCTATAAATGTTTAATAATTTAGTGTGGGCCCTTGGAGGATGTTTCAAAAATTAAAAAATGTACTTGATAGAAACACAGTTCCCTACACCTGCTTTAAATGATTATGATGCCTGTCATAACCTTAACATTCTTGTTTGAGTCAAGGATCTTTTCAGATCTCTCTCACTCTCTGTCTCTCATGTTTATCATCTATAAAAGAAACACATAAAATGCCCCCAAAAATGAGATACTTTCAGTTGACTTCTAACCTTTTTGAGTTTTCTTGAAGCGAGGCATGAAATTCTTTCAGGTGAGTGCCGGCTATGTGCCTGAGCAGCTGAGTAAACTTGGTTTGCCACTCACTGCAGTGCTGTGATAAGGAGTACTTGAGCAATGAACAGTCAAGTGTGACAAACTGGATGTTAACTACTGTCTCCTCCTGTTCCACCTTACTGGCCTCTTCTGTGTATCTGGGGATGATTCAGAAAATGGACATGTCATAGAAAAATAGAAGAGGGAGAATACTGCATTTGCACATTTCAGTAATGTAAACAATTCATTTTAAGGACTGTTTTATATCCAAAAGCAACAAACTTAAAAAATACAACTAAACAAAAACAGTTAAAATATAGACTTGAATTAAAGGGCACTTTTAAAAGAATTAGCCCACGAAACTATAATTACAAGTCAAGAAGATGACTATTTGTCTCAAGTTGATTGTTTAAAGTTGGTAGTTTCTTTCTTCACAGCAAACTGGCTGCAATAAGCTTAATTTTCAGTCACTATCAAAGAACTAATACTTTGCGGCAAAAAATTATCTATAAGTTTGCAAACTTCTCAAGCCGGTGGAGTGAAGAATGATCTTTGGACATTTTTTTATTAGTACAGTACCTGTGTATATCTGAATAAAGAGAAGTGACTGGTGGGTTTTGTTCCTGGTAGCGTTGTATGGAAGAGTCCTTATCGCTCTCCCAGATACCCCTGTACTTGTCCCAGGTCTTTAGATAGGCCTGCAGGTGACTGGCATTGGCTGTCATTCCTCTTGCAATGGCAGCCTGAATCTTTCCTATTTCCTTATCTCGCTCTGCAGTATGAAAGACGACCAGAGAAAGACAGACAACGGCTTAGTTATTAGCATCTTTGATTCCATAATTTACAAGGATTTTACATACACATCTTATATACATTTGCTCAACATCCAGAAAAAACAGGTCTGATATGCACTGTAATATTCTTTTTTGAAAAATGAAAAAAAGGGAAAAAAACCCAGAAGAAAAAACATGCCGTATAAAGTAAAAGACCTCATCATCAAAAAACTTCTTCTAACCTATGTTGATGTGTATTGGATTTCTCTGTGAACGTTCGCAGGAGAGAAGTTCAGGCAGTCTTTGAAATTCTGAGAGGTTGTTGATGAGCTGAGGCAATATGTTCACAATCTGGGCAAGCTCTCTAAGAGTTGGGGAAAATTCGACCTGTCAAAACAGAGACATGCACACACACAGATGTAATACAACCACAATTGATTTGTCAGAAAGTTAACAAGCACTTAAACTTAGAAGCACAATGAGAAGATTGATGACAGTGTATGATTCAGTGACTAAGAATAAGTAAGTAATTAGAATATGAAGAGTTGGTATAACCCTGGGTGTGGTTTGGGTAGTCGCCTGGTGCAGAGCAACTCGGACTCTGAACAAGGGACTGAGTGGTTTATTGCTGTCTCCATTGATAGCTTTGGATAGCATCTCCATGGAACGCTTGATGTTGCTCCTGAGAGCTTCCTCTACCATGTGGTCCACCTTCTCTGAATAAGTCACCCAGTGCTCCTGGACCTTGAACACCAAGGTAAAAGCTTATACACAAGACACAGGCTGCACCTGTTCATACATGCACTTTTTAATCCAGCTCTCAAAAAGGAAAAAGGAATCCTTCCTAGTAGCTCAAGGCCCCAGACCGTGTACCAATGCAACTTGCAAGTCTAACCCCCCGCCCAACCCCTCCCTTCGTGTTTCTTAATTAATATGAAATCATATTAAACATCAAGAGCAGTATTTCTGCTTGAAATTATTTGTTTTGCCATGGTGGCCTGGACAGTAATAACTCAAAATCACAAAAGAAACAGTCTGCAATAATCGAATCCCCTGGAAAGAAACCCCTGGAACAGTAAGACTAGTTAGAAAAGTTTTAGTTCAGATTGTTTTAATTAAATTTTATGTATTTAAAGGTCTTTTTCATTACTAGTTTAACTGTTCTTTTCCCTTTTTGTGTTAAACTTATGTGGATCTATTCGATAATGTTTGCACTGCCCTAAATTTCATTTCCAGAAAAAATGAACAAATGGAAAATTTACACTTGCAAGTTAAAACATTCCTTTTCTAGTCTTTGACCTAAACCTTGTATACTTAAAGTATATTAAAAAAAGAAGGGTTGGGGTTAAGGGGGTATAGGAGTACCAGAGCGTATAGGGGTCAATGTGCCAGATAACTTATTGCTACCATTTCTGAAAGAATGACAGCAAAATGAAGCACTGACCTCAGGTCCATCATTTGAGAAGGTTTTGTAAATGCAGGCCATGCTATTAGCAATACTGTGATGTGCTGAGTGCAGTATTTTCAGACTGCGCTGCTGGTGAGCCTTTTGTTCATTCTCAAAGTCCAGGCTCCTGAGAATTAAAATAGTAGAAATACCCTACATGAATCCAGCAAAGGAAACCAACATGCAACAAGGTATAATTATGAAACAGCCTGTGTTTGTCATCTCAGACAATGTCCAAAAGGCGAGATCCTTGCTGCTAATTTATGTCCTTTGGTTTTCCAGTAAATTACGTCTATCACTTAACTGAGGGAAATGACATTTCAAAATCTGCATTTTTATTCATTAAGCACAATAGGGCTATTCATGACATCAGATTATCACAACAAGATTACCGAGATCTAACGAATTCATGATTAGGTTATGAATAAAAATAAAACAGAGAGAATGATATTAATTCTTTCCCTTTCTTGATTGTGTGTTCTGTCATTTTTTTTTGGTGCACCGCATAGCTGAACTGAAAAGAAACACAAATGACTCAGTAGGTGCCGTATTATTTACATGACATTGTCATGCGTGTATCGTTAACACAACATAACTGATTTTTTTTTTAAATCCAAATGATTGTCAATACCAGTATATGACACACATAACAAACCTACAACACTGTACACACAACATTAAATCTATGGCCCATGTCTTTAGAGATGACTTACAATGTAATAAATACACAATATTTGCACATTTCATTTTTCATGTTGTTATTATATTCTGGGCAAAAAAATCAAAGGCAACTGGACTCTGTAATATGTCGGTGAAGATGTTTCGCCTCGTTGTTATTATATTAGACATCATATGTATTGAGGGGGAAAAAAGTCAAATAATCTCTTCTTACCTGTATACAGTTTTTCCATCCAGTCTAGCAAGTAGCGTTTCACTGATCTGGCGACAGCAGTTAGAGATGAAAACATTGGATTCTTTGAATCCATCAATTTTTAACTGTACCTAGAGTGTAATGAAGAGACAGAGAGGAGCCCCTCAATGACTACAATCCAATGTTGTCTTCTACTTGACCACAAACTTCTTCCAAATCTCTTGTGAGCAACTGCCTGAAAAACTGCGATCTGTCAAACCGTGCCTTCATTTTACAGAAAACTGATAATGGCTTTGGGCAAGCACATATTTCAAGTCTGTCTGAGGATTTAATTCACACAACTCTCCATTCTGCTACTTTTCCACCTAAAGGCCACCACTGCTGACTGAAAAAAAACAACCACAATTAACAGTACGTATGCCTTCATCAGTAAGTGGTGAACTATTGTTTCTAACCTTGTCAACATTCAGAAGACAGTCTCGGATGAATATGTTAGAGGATCCTTTTGATGTCCACGACAGCTTGGTCAGTCCTGGCTGAATCTTTTTATCGAGGAACCAAATTTGCTCTCGAAACAGACACAACTCGTCAGGAGACAGAATGTCGTAAATCCTGATGCACACATTGACATAAACACACGTACACACACGTACAGATAAATGAATAGGGCAATAAATAAATATTTGTGAGTTGTTGTATACACTGCATGATTATTACTGGAGAACGCACAACTGAAACTGCTGTCTTGATTGTGTTAGTTTGTCAGGGTGAATGTAACATTTTAAGTTGTCAACTCTAATGTTTTATGTAGCAGCTTCTGACAGTCTTGACTTTGTGATCAAGCAAAAATCATTATTAGTGGTAGTGGTGGGGTGTTTTTTTGCGATACTGCAAATTTTACAACACAAGAAAATCATAATGAACAAATGACACTAGCAGTCAACAGACAATATGGATTCACAATCATCCTCCAGAAAACACCGACTTTGAGCACATGTGCAAGTGCTATTAATTTACAATAAAATTCTGATCACATTCAGCATAGATAGCCACACACATTTACTGGAAAAGTGTCTCAAACAAGTGAAAGTTAACGGCACCAAAAAATCCTCCAAAAAATCTTTTCCGATGAATACATTCAATCATCATTCATCAGGCCCCTCATATTAGAAATCATGGTTCAATACTTTTGGCATGTTTATTCTTCTTCTCTTGTTGTTTTGTGTCAGACCTGTTATAGTTCCTGATCAGAAGCAGTGTTCTCTCCCACAGGCCTCTGAATTCCTCCTTGTCGTGATATATGTCACGCACCCACTGGGGGATCTCAAACTCGAGTCTATCCCAGTAGTGGATTTCAGAGAACAGGCTCAGTGGATTACTGGAAAAGCAAACAGAAAACACAAAAAAGAAAAAATTAGCTTATCTCTGAAACGTACATGTGCAAAGATGTTTTTCTTGTCTTTGTGTTTGTGAAAATGTTCACATATCATTATTATATTGTGTCAGAGCACATCTCTGTATCCAACTGGTTGTTAGGGTTCATCTTTACCTCTTCTGGGCAAACAGGACCGGGGTCTTAGATAAATATGTATTGTAATATAATATTGGGGTACAGCTTACTTATCTGTAATGACAGTTTTTAATAATACTTCAACTCCTTGCATGTTTCTGCTGTTCTTCATCGATTTGGAAGAAGGAACTAAACGGACAGACAGACCAGCTTTAAAAGTAATGTATTTTCTCTTTAAAGTAATGCTGTACAGTGTCATTTAATATCTGTCTGACGAGTGGTTCATGTGGATTTGAACAACAACCAATAAAAATCCTATTAACTGTGAGGTCTACATTTGCATGTTTCAGTCATGTTAGCCTCTGTTATCGCAGTAGCAAGATAATTCTAAAAAAAAAGATGACATATAAAGCAATCACACAGTAGGTCTCTGTTTATCTTTTGTCATAATGCACTTAAAAATTCATTTTTTTCTGATAAAATTATATGGTGATTGTATTTTTTTCAATTAAATTATGTTGAATAGGCTATACATTATAAGTGAAACGCATAGATTAAAACTAGGGTTAGTAAATTATGACGTAATTTTTACAACCCTGTCAACGCAGCTGGACATCAAGAAAGCTTAACTCAACATTTGAAATGGGCAACTGAAGCAGAGTAAACACAGAGGGTATGGTTTGAGTGTATTTCACAAATACACAGTATACTGACTAAGTTAAGTGCAGTATATTGCAAAGATTCAAATTCCATGTAGCTGCTGTGACTCTCTTGTTTGTGTAACTCACCTCTCAAAGTTGATATCCAGCTTGGAAGAATTGTCCTTGCAGCGCACAAGGAGTGGCTGTTCCAGTTTCTCAAGGTACTTTAAGTCCAATTTCTGTCTCCAATCACTGAAGTTCTTCCTCTCCATTTCATTCAAAATTTGAATGATCTCGCCATAGGTGAAAACTACCTCCCTGCTGATGCTGAATTCAGGCATGAAGTAGGCCTTCTGAAGCAACTGTACAGACAGGTAAACGGACACAGGAGGGGCAGGTCAGAAAGGAGCCCCAGACTCAGTTAGGTCAGATTTCTTACTAGATTTTCTTGACACTGCACTTTACTTATGTGATGGCATACGGAAAAATGATATACACTAGGATAAATAGGAAAAGATTACTATGCAGTCTAATAACCTCACCTCCATGGGTCTCTCTATTCGATGTCTGAGAGCTCTCAGCCAATGGGCCTGGCCTGCTATCTTTGGCATATGGTCAGGCAAAGACCTTATCCCCCGGTTCAGCTCTTGATTGACCATTTTGAGCTCCTTCTTAAAAATGCTATACACCTTCTTTGCCTTCTCTTCAATAGTGCACTTCATGTGCTGAGATGGTAAAAAATAGATGGAAGAGAACAGACATGGGTTGTGTGGGCATAAAAGAAAAAAGAAGTCAGGTGAAAGATGAATTTGGAGCAGCAAAAAAAATAGTGTTTGAGAATGAACCTTGTACTGCATGCCACTCAAACAGAGTTGAGACAAATCAGGTGGTTATTAAAGACCTTTAAACAAAACATACATAGGATTTACTGTACATCAAGCATAACAAGTGAGGTGAAGCCAAGGGAGGAAAAATGGCTTTGCTATGGGTTATCCATAACAAACTGCAGAAACCAGCTAAACAAACTTTAAAGGTTTACTAAAGTGTTAATATGAAAAATACATCTTTACTAAGTGTTATAAAAGCAAGTTTAGGACTGTCATGTGTGTATTGTGTGTGCCTGCACGCAAGTGTGTCGAGAAAGACACACCTCTCGCATGGACATTTGCCTGAAAATGTCCACAAGCCGAACCCCTTCCTCCACTGTTCTCACCGTCTCAAACACTGAGTTGATCAGGTTCTGCATCATCATTTCCAGATGCTTTACCAAAGTACAAAACCTGTGTGCATAAAAACATAAATCCAAACATAAAAACAATGTTGGGTGTAAACTTCAGCTGCTTTGTGGATATTTACTGTTTTAGCATATATTAACAAGTTGAATATGTAATATCAGACAAGATGGTTCATTTTTAGGTAATGTTGTATGCTTTCATTAGGGTATGATGCTTTTGACTGAATGATGACAACTAAATTCATTATAAATTTTTCAGTGCTCACTGTAAAATGATAACTTTCCAAAAACTTTATTCAAAGCCCCACTATGTTGAAATTCTGTGTAATTTAACCCCTTTTGACACAGCAAAACGTCCAGCAAAAGCCACAACACACGACATGTAACTAAGCAAGCAGCTAATAAATGTTCAAAAGTAATAAATACAGTGTTGTGTCTGTCCACAGCCTTTTCTTTCATGTAGCTGTTGTCAAAAACTACACACCAGTCTGAGAAAACTCCTGCCAGCTGGGCAAGGAAGAGAAAAGCAACAATGCTGCATAACACAGCTGCGAAGCCTTGATGCTTTCAGGAACCTCAATGAATCACAGAATTGAGGCAGACAGCTAAAGGACATCAAAAAGAAAACCAGAGGGCATTTTTCTATATAAAATATGACCTGGTTTCACCAAAATTACTATTTTGTGACACACAGTACCGTGCATTGTTAAGTTTCAGTTTTGAAACTGTGGCCCTTGGCTCAAAGTTACATGCCTCAGTAACAAGCTGCAGGACAGCAGCAGAGTGGCTGAGGCAGAGAACCCAGTCAACCTGTTACACTGCACCCTAACATTCAAATGATTTTGAAAACTATTATTTTATGGTGAAAAAGTAATATATTGTTGCTTTAAATGTCTAAAAGAGCAACAGATCAACCTGTTGAATTCAGTGCACCATGTGCTGTTATTGCCATCATGAATATTGTCAATGGAGGGAAGTTTCTGCAGGCCACGTTGGAGACTGTCCTCTATCTCCAGGAGAGAGCGTGTAAACTCTGGTGCATGACAACCACTGAAGAGTGGCAGAGCCCTCTGCTGGCCATCCTCCCATCGGCCAAACTGATACTGGCAGTCACATATCTGAAGGACGACAACAAAAAATAGTGTCCCAAACAACAAATATATGTTGTGTATGTATGTATGTGCGATGTGATGATTTGATGACTTACAGCATATAGAGGACAATAGAGTGGGGATACAGGGTGAAACAAAACATAAGAATGCAAAGATGAAAAATTGGGCAAAGATGCCATTAAAGAGTAATTTGCATATTGTGCTTGACTCAAATATCTGTAATACACAGTAGGAACATCGGATTTAAACAGATTATAGATGTTGAAAAAATGTTGCACACGTATTAATGTCTCTGTATGTGTTTGTGTGCTGGGAAAATTACTTCAGTTAAGTCTCTGCACTTCTGAATGAACGCATCAACCACTCCAAAAAAACTGGATTGGTCCAGGACCCACCCTTGCGGAGAATACCTAAAGTAAAAACAAAACAGGGATAGGAGACAGAAAAAAGGAGGCATAAAGAGGAGCATAAGGGGCAGAGAGAATCTAGGAGAATTCTCATAACCAACCTAGAATTTTAAAAACAAAAATTCAAAAGCAGTTCTTGATTGTAAAAATGAAAATCACTATTAACAACCATCTATTCATCCTTAACCATAATCCTATTTAGTCCCTACATGATGAGTCCCTATACAGGTTTGATTTCTCCTACTTGTGAACTTGAGAGGCATGCATGTAAATTTCCTTCCAGGACAAGCAGCACTGGATACAGTCATTGAGGTTTTCCTTGCTGGATAACACAAAGCCCCCAAATATCTTGTCCTGAGAGATGCTTTGGAAGCACAGGCGAATGATCTCATTACTCATCTGCAACACAGCAGCAAGCAGACACTCAACACTATTGGGAGTACATGAATAATCACACTTGTTATAAGCTCAAAAATTATGGACAATGAGTACCTTTTACACAAAACATAAAAGAACAAAAGTTATAGTGATGTTATGGGCAATTCAAAAATCAAGAGCAAACCAAAGTAGCAACACGAACATTTACATTCTCAAGCGGCAGTTCCATTTTCCAGATGGGAGGTGTCAAATAACAGAGTTTGCAGTTTAAATAAAAAGAGATGGGGCCGTGAAAACAGCGCTCGGGCCATTTACTGTGTGCATTCACTATTCTGGTATTGTAATTTCTAATCAGCCAGAACAAATGAGGGTAGCCTTCTACCATGATGACACCTATCAAGACAAGATTAAGACCTTTACAAACAGTGAGCTGATCTCCAACGTACATTTTGGCAGTGAAAGGTTATCTGTCTAAATAATCAGGTCAGTGGAGAATGTGATTGCTAATGTGAGGAAGCTAAGAAAAGCAAATCTCTCCAAAACTGTTTGTGTTTACATAGTATGTAATGTTACTTTCCATTACTCCAATGTTGTATAAAGCAGGTACCTTGTGGAAGAGACCAATGATCCTCTCACTGTTGCTGTAGTGGATGGAGTTGTTCCAGATGATGCGAATGAGACTGATAATGTGTTTCAGCTTAGGAGCAAACTGACTAGGCTTAAGCTGAGCAAGCTCTTCACATGGCTCCCTTAATATAGACACAAGGGCCAGGTTTCTTTTGGCCTGCAGAGAGCAATCCTGGGAAACAAGTTGAAAAATGTCATTTATTATTATTATTATTATTATTATTATTATTATTATTATTATTATTAACTCATTATGTCATGATAAAAGACTTTTTGTTAGAATTTTCCAAATTTCAAGCAAGAAAACTAACTTTAACTTTGATTTAATTAATTCATGCTCACAGCTTTTCGGTATGCTGAAAAGCTGCACAACTGTAGATCAAAAAAACTTTCAAATAATAAAATCATATGAAAAATACATAAACAGTTAATGGAAATTACACACATAGGAACAAGACAAACATTTCTAAAGATGTATAATCCAAAGGTATAATTTTAGCATTAAGAAAGTAGGTAAAAAATACATATAAAAGGGATAGGATAAAAAAAAAAAACAAGGTTTAGATCACATTCTCAACACCTTACTACCTGCTTCAAAACATTGTCTTTTAAGACACTCGACTGAAAAGCTTGACAGCAATGTGCACAGTGAAGTCTATTTGTGTTGGCTTTAAACTCTGCCAGTTTGTTTTACAACTTGTACAGATGCAATAATGCTGCCACAATAAGCCTCATAGCAAAACTTCATTGAATAAATGGTCAAGATTATTTACACAGAATTCTGTTGTACACCAATTGATGACGCGTATTTTTGGCAGCATGGAATTTACGGCAAGACTGCTCAATAATGTTAGAAATCTAAAGAGTGACATTAATTACGTTATACCTTTGTCAAGAAATGATATTAGATTTGAAACTTGCAGATTTTCTGTACCTGTATTTCTTCAGCCAGTTTACAGAAGCGATTTACATAGAGAGACTTGGAGAGCTCCAAAATGTTCTGAATGTGTTTAACTGCTGGCTTTTGCAGCTGCTGGCTGATGTCCAGCAACTTGGAGGAGCGACTCTCCCAGAAGGTTATCTCCTGCAGTGGGCCACAGTTATCGCTTGTCTTTTGTAATTCTTGATCTTTCAGCAGCTCCTTTATCTGATCCGTCCAGTGAATCATGACAGCTTCAAACAGGAAGGACAAAAGGGGGGAGGAAAGAAAATAAAGGAAGGAGAGACAAAAATTATAGAAAAAACAAAAAGTCCGAGCAAAGAAAACACTTGAGGGGACAAAGAAAAGCAAAGGTAAGAACAATGTGAAAACAACTGCATGTGATTAGTAGATGTTATAATTAATGCATGGATTTGGTGAGACAGAGAAGTTGTGGGGATGATGATGAGTGGACAAAGAGTAAAATCCAAAAATTATGTACAAGTTGAGTATGTGAGATGCTATCAGTACAGCTCCTTACTAAATGAAGTCCCTAAAAATAAGCAAACGCTTGAGTCTGGATGTTGTCTTAAATAGAAAAATTTCAGACCACAACTCTCTTTACAAATATGACCATATTCAGAATTTTTTATGGGTCACTTAAAAGGAAACACTTACATTTGAATATTCTGAATTAGGCTATACTCCAAATGAAGCATTTTTCAGATTAAATCACATTATACATGCCAGTATTATTTAGATTTTAGGAGAGGCTCCTAACCTCACTTAACAGCGAAAATGAAAGACTGAGGCTGTGTCTGTCTGTTAATTGGAGTATGCACAGTAGAACATAACAATAAAATATTAATTTTCATGAGCCAGGAGTACTTCTTTTTGGTTTCAAAAAAGGCACTCTTGCTGTCACATTCACAGTTCTTCTGGCTTACTCTCCATTCTTTGTACTAGCTTCCTGTCCTTGCTGGCCTCCTCTGGGCTGCACTGTAGGCCTTCCACTGGAATGTAAAGAACTGTCTTGCCCACATCTGTATACACTTCATCTATTGAAAATAAACAGGAATTAAATATTACACTGCGGTACATGGGCATGTGGCTCAGTAAAAACTCCAAAATTTTATGATGGCCTTTCTGAGTACACTTTACAGACTAAAGCCAAACATGATATGTGTCTTAAGCTTTGCCTGATTTCCAATTCGCCATTCTGACATAGACTACAGCCATTAAACAGGGGTCATCAAAAGATGGTCCTTTCATGACACATATATAACAGGGATGTTATATATGTACAACAGGGATGGCTTAAAGTCCACCTGAAACGGCATCTCAAGAGTGTCTGGCTTGTTTTGAGATGTATTCCTGGCATAAATTGGATATAGAGGCAGGAGAAAACACTGGGAGCACTTGATTGAAAAGTAGGCCCTGTCATAGAAACCTTGGAGGAATAAGTCGTTCCCTATATGAGGGTAACCGAGTTAGGAACTCATATTTGCGAATGTTTAAAAAACTACAAACAGTCACTAACAGCAGATGACTGACAGATGGATGTGATGATATTATTGGTTGAAATTGCTCTGCAAAAGATGACAAAAGTCATGTGAGTTAATCTTTTTCAACAGGAAGGGAAGGTGATTGAACTTTGGTATAAAACTACTACAAATAAAATTAAATTTAGCAAATTTTTTGGTTAACATAGTTAAATTACTGAGCAATACAAACAGAGATGTGCAATGTGCTCTAAAAGGATTAAAGGTTTATGTTTTTGTTTCTTATACATTTGACCCTGTCGGTTTCAGTTTTACACTGCAATTATGCACACAGACTAACAGATTTAACATGACAAACCTATGTCATATCGTAATCAAGTACGTGGGTTGCGTGTCCATACTTTGATTGGTTTTTTGACGGGCAGTTATCTGACGTCAGTGTGTTGAAAATGCCTTGTTTGTTTGGTCCTTGATAAAGTTTTCGGAACAAATGTTAATGAGGCATTCGGTCTCCTCTGTAGTTCCTTGGCTCATTTTTTGTTTTGGTAACAGTTACTTAGTTTTCGTTTTCTGGGTAGCTTGCTGTAACTTTCAGTCATTGGTACGAAGATCCGAAGGTCCAAAGTGTTTTGCGTTCGCTCTAGAATCGACCCAACTGTTGTTCGGTTTGATCAAGACCAAGACCACCTCTTTAGGTCAGACCATGGTCCGGGGGAGGTTTTGCACCTGCTATTTCAGTTTGGATCAAACTAAAAAGTCTGAATGTACAGACGAAATGAGGCAGGTGTGAAAGCGCTATCAGTATTGAATCGTTACAAAGAAGGCAAGAATAACACCTTTACAGGTGTCAGTCTTTTTTTTTTCGAATTACTGACTCGTATTGCATTCGCCTGAGGTACAAACCTGTGAGGCTTGCAAGGAAGCAATGCATGTTGTTGGTGTAGTTGTCCTTTAAGCTCTTCTCTCTGAAGCTGCTGAGGGCAACTAAGGGGGCGTGCAAACAAGTCATGTCATGGAGCAAGCTCTTGGCAGGGTCGCCGCGCACCGTGCCAAACTGCACAACCTTATCAAACCTCTCTGCTGTGATTATGGCTCCTTGCTTGCGAATAAAGTAGCACAGATGCTCGACCATCTAAAGAAGAATTGAGTTAGTAAAGGAGAGAGAATACCTCAGCTGTTAAACAAGGTGGAATGCTTCTTGCAAAGAGCGTCAACAAGACATTCTGATAAGTTCATGCAAGTAGCTGTGTACTATCTAATAATCATCTTTAATTTTAAGACGAAAATTTAAATTGAGTGTGTCCTGTACCGTTGAGGGCATAGAGTACTCCACTTTTAGCCTGGAGCTGGTATCCAAGTAGACCACCATGGTAGTGATAGTGGTGTCCACAATGAATTGATCTACAGCCTCTTCATCCTCGTCTGTCCACAACTCCTCAGTTACACCAGGAAGACACACACACCGGATACACAACTTCCAGTGCAAGGAGAGTTGAAAGGAGGGTAAACAGAGGAAGAGATCGGTTATTATTTCGTGGTGTAAGGGTACGACAGTAAAAGGAAAAGTTTAAATTACTAATTATAATCAAAGACCCAGCTTTACCAGACGAATCTTAGAGCGTTCCTCCTCCATGTTCTTTTAGCTGTTCCTACTCAGTCTTCTTCTTTGTCTGAGGATAAACAGGCACACGGAGATAAACATGCGACACATTGTGAAATATCGGGACGCCAGTCTAAGCTGGTGAGGACGAATTGGCTCTTAATGACTGCGACAGTTCCAGTGATAGTAACCTAAGTTACAGCTAGTTAGTTAGTTAGTTAGTTAGTTAGTTAGTTGGCTAGCTGGCTAAGGCCGTTAAAAATATTTCATGCTAGCTGTAATACTCGAACCAAAGGGAAAACGCTATTTTCCGATTTTCAGTGCGACACTTTACCGTTTCTCTTTAACCTTAGATATTTTTGTTACTAGGTTTATCAAGTGTCTAATATTAATATTCGGCTGTTATTTATAAACTACCTTAAATTAGCAAATCAAACTTTGCATCTAGATTGGGTAATGTTGTTAACGGAAATGTTTAAGAGACTTTTGGCCGTTACAGAGAGCCGCTCAAACTGCTTTAGCGACAAACACAACGGTAAGTCAACCTGCTAGCTACCGTTAGCTGTAACCAAACTTTAAGGCTCTGCTGTGGCAACTACACAGGCATTTTATTCATTTTATTTACTAATTTCTAAGTTCCTCTGACATACAGTTACCTTCAGTCCAGACTGTGAACAAAAATCCATGACTCCATACCGAGCTCTCTGACCGTTTGGTGGCCAACGGTCGTTGTTGTTGTTGTTGTTGTTGTTGTTGTTGTTGTTGTTGTTGTTTTCCTACTTCTATTTTACCGATAATAATAGAAGGATTAAAAACTGTCAGTAATCCCACGTGTTTAAATTCATGTGCATCTAAAAAGTTGTATATCATGGAAGTTATTTTTTCCATAGTTCAATTCAAACAGTGAAACTTTCACATATTATAGATTAATTTCACTTTAAGTAAAACTTTTCAAGCTTTTTTTGTGTTACACGAAGTTCTGTACCGATTGTTTCTTAATTTTTCTAGCCATTTAATCTTACATGTGTAGTCAAATTAAATGTAGAAGATTAAAAAAACACCAATGTTTGTTAATATGAATTAAACACAACATATTTTCTTTTAAGACTTTAGATTTTAAACTTGTGTAATCACAAAAAAAGGCTGGAAACAGAAAATCTCATAAGCAAGGAAACTAAAACAGAACAAACGTTTAACTATCTTTTTTGTATTTTGTTTTTCCGGCAGCGAGCCACAATCTACACAACGAGTAAGCCTATTTTTACCTGTGTTATATGTGTCACCGTAAGAAGCCAACGTTTTGCATGTCTGTTTTCCATCTGTTCGTGCTGGGTGGGAATGACGGACACAGATATTCATAACACACGCTGCAAGTCATAAGTGGACAGCGACTGGTGCTGAAACCGACATGCGGCCCGTGGTGAGTAATGTCGCTAACTCTGGCCAGACTATGATGAAGGTACTGATGCTTTGAAGATTTTAATTATGTTCAGCCTTGAGCAGTTTTTGAACATAACTTTTGGACCTTTATCTTCTAAAACACAGTAAGGGCTTAAAGACAGATAGCAGAAAATAAGCTCTTTACAAAACAAATTAACGTAAAAGCACATAAATGGATATAAAACAAGAAAAACATAACCTTGTTCCCATTTCCAGCCAGATGCTTAATTAACTTAAACAGGACCGTAACATTGCAGAAAACTCCTTAAAATCTTCCCTTCTGTGAATCGTGCAACCGCCAATTGACTGTCTGTTAGACGCATTGAAAACAAAACTTCCGCAATAGTATTTCAAAATAAAAGCACCAAAAGGTAAAACGACCTTAACAAAATAAAAGCCCAAAGAAAGTTTTACCTTTATAATAGACCTTCAAAGGAGTCATTTACAAGCAAAACGAACACCAGTGCAGTGAATCATTCAAATGTTATTCAAATGTTATTCACATACATAAGGGCTTAGGTCTATGGGACTGAGCTAGGGCCACCTTTGATTGCACCAAGTTTTTAGCAGACCATTCATCATCAGTCTTTGGAATAAGTGGTTGTAATCAAATGGAAAAGGGAAAGGGATGCCGCTCCACCAATCACATCACTGTAAGAGATAGACTCTAAAACATCATGTTTATGCCACATATTTGTTGTCACTTTGTAAAGATGTATTGGTGATTAAAATTGCCTCCGTATGCTTTGTAGACTATACAGTAGACTGTACACAGACCCTAAAGGCTTTAGGCTTGCACACTAAAAGCTCATGCACTGACTCTGGAGTGATGCCTTGGCAAATCTTTTAGAACTTGTAAATGATGACTGGACCTTGGCTCGCAGGCAACAGTCGGGCTACAGCCATAAGACCTGGAATGAATAAGTAGTTTGTTTCAAACAATATACAGGATCTGGAAGGAAATGTCCACTCTCTGCCTGTCCTTGTCACTACCTGAGATCGCTGTCTCACTGCTGGATTGTAAGACCACGTGATCATTTTTCTCACACAAATCCATCTTTCCAGCAGATTTAAGGCTACACAGTAAAAAATTGGGTGTCAATATTTCAGTGTAAACCTATTTTTACCTAGATGGAGTATTTAAAACTATATGGAAAGTAAACCAACTCCAAGAGTATAGTTAAAAGTCAGTGTAAAATCCAGCAGACATGCAGTGAAAAATTCAACCCTACAGAGTGCTTGCCAACCGCCAGTAAACCTACAAAGAAGAGCATGCTGTCTGCATGAGGGGTTGACTCTCTGCTGGCTTAAGGAGAGAGTGGTGCCACAGTCCGGTAAGTAACGTTGACATTCCCATGTTGGCAACGTCGATTAATATTGTTTTTCAGCTAAACGCAGTTTTGTAGTTTCATAGATGTCAACTGAGGGTATGTTGGCAATATGTACCCCTCTGTTTGATGTTGTCGAGTAGCTATAAGCGAAGCTACCAGTTGCTAACAGTTTAGAAGTTCAACATGTTCTCATTGAGTTAAGATGCACCTATATGTAACACGTTAACTAAGTACTTTTTTCTGGATGCCGCTGAGCTATGGATACATGCTGCTCGTCTTATGGCAACGTTTTGGGACAGTGACATGTGTGCCATCTTTCTGCTGCTACATTTGCTACCACCATCTGCACAAGGATGAAAGAAGCCAGGAAAGATGTCTGCATCACAAGCTGTAGATCACCTCATCAGATTCATAAAAGTATGCTGAACAGTTGTTTAATTCTTACTTTCCATTGCCTCAATTTCATGCACAGTTTGAGGTGATCTGATCTGTTGAGGTTTGTTACTAAATACTGCTGGTGAATGTGTTCTAGGCTGGAACCAGTGTGCAGCAGTATCTTGATGACATTCCCTAAAGCAGTAAGCCCTACCTTCTCACTCAGGGACCCACAAGAAGCAGCATTCACACCTTGCGAATGTTTAAAAAACTACAATGTCATGTAAGCGATTCATTTGAGTCTGTAAAGAAGGTGATTTTTCACCACGTCAAAGTGTTCTTGAGACAAGTAATGCCACTGTTGTTGATGGGTTGTCTGAATATTTAGAGGCTGAGCCAGAATTATCTTCAGCAAACCTTGTAAATAGTTGTGCCGCTGTAATTTCTGATTTAAAGGCAGCAGGTGTAGGCCAAAGTGTCGTGAACTCTGTAGAGATTTCCATGGAAGAGATTGTTCAAGATATCCAGCAGCATCTGAATCTGAAATGCCTCTTCTTTTTTTTAACCAGACTGAGTCAGTTCTGATAATGCATGCAAAATGTTGCTGCTCACTTCACCTTTATTAAATGTAACTTTTCAAGAACATTCCCACGCATGTGAAGTGACCAGGACAAAGCGAGATTTTGTTATCTTTCATGTTGACAACCTGCATTATTCCAGGCCTTTTGACATACAAATGTCATATGGAGTGAATGACACAGCTCTTTTTGTTGTCCCATATTGTTTTCTCTGGTGAACACTATGTTTTAAAAAATGATATTATAGTTAAGGCAAGTATGGGTAACTGTTATGTTAATTCACTGACAAAACCATAATAAATGCTGTTACTGTATATTGTTTGTGTTTATTTCCATTTTATTGGTTGGATCACAACAATTCAGTTATATAATGTAGCATAATAGTAAAATAGCATCATATGACCTAGATGTAAAAAATACAATGAAGAGAAATAACAATTAAATATTATTACACATTAGAGTGTCACTTAAAAAACTAAATTTGAACAGTGTGAGCAAAGCACAGCGTTAAATATTTTTACACATTTCATTGATAATTTTGACACTGGCCATGGAGTAAATTTTACTCTATTTTTGAGTGGGACCAAATGTTATCTGAAATTGAGCTAAACTGAACTCTCCAAGAGTTAAATTGACACTTTGTTTTTTACTGTGTATGCACTTTTGTCCAACCAGTGAGCATTCTATGAGGATCTACCTGTAGCTATGGGGGGGGTTTAGGTGTGGCAACGAGTGTGAATTTCTTTGGAAACGACATGGTGTTTTCAATGGAGGTCAGCAAAGAAGATGCTACAGTATCAGTTATATCAGTATGGGAAATAATTTTTCATTTAAAGAAGAGCAAAGATTATGAAGACTTTTCTCAGTACCGCTGGCTAACCCTTCTACTATTTTAATTGGGTACTTGATCTGATTGGTCGAAGTTAGCCCATGATAGATCACAACGATGGTACATGTACTTACCTTTTAGCCACTCAAAGCGCACTAATGTGCACTAATGCCAGGTGGCTACTCTAGGAAGTGCCAACCCACTCATCAGGAACTCACAATCCACACACAGACACACACTGCTGGCACAGCCACCAATTTGGGGTTCAGTATGGCACGAAGACTGGAGGAGTCAGAGATCAAACCACCAACCTCCTGATTAGTAGATGATCCAGTCTATCTCCTGAGCTATACAGCTGCCCCGAGCAATAGACAGACTCTTTGTCCAAAGACCTTCCAAGTGCATTTTAAAGGCCTAGCCCTTTCCAAACATTTTCCATGGTTGATTTCCCAGATGGTACTGAGTAAAAAAAATCTGTCTTTCCAGTTAAAAGTGTTCATGCACAAACCAAACATTCAAATTAAAAAAAACAAAAGATGGATGGAAATGTAATGTGAGTTGCAGTAAGTCAACACACAATAACACTGTTCATATTCAAGCAAACTTTATAAATGTAATACAAATCAGTAATGCAGGTTGATAGCTTAACATGAAATATGAGCTCATCCACAGCTCCACAGGCCTGGATGGTTACTTGCCATAAAGTACAACACTCAGTATTCTCTATAGACTATACAGAGTAAACTTTAAGTTGACCACAAATCAAGTCTGACTTTCAGCAGGATGTCCATCAGCAGTTTTTGTCTCTGGTAAATATTTTAGGTTCAATCCAGTTTGGGGACACAAAATGGTAAAAACCACCTTTAGCACCAAAAAACAAAGATTTACTCTACAGCACCAATAAATTCAGCAAAACACAATTAAGAAATAAACCTTACAAAGAGTTCTAAATAGAAATAGCTGTAATAAGGTATATATAGAATGCCTAGAAACTGTCACTGTGTGACAAACATTAAATTAACATAAAATGACAGTTTTAGCAAATAATGTATAAAAAAAAGTCTTTTGAAGCCCTGGGTGAACATGCTCGTACAAAATAATTATTCAGTGATCATGAGGAAGTGGTTTTGTTGGATCTTCATCAGAAAATATGAAGTAAAATGTTTATTTTTAATGACTGAGCTCATTTAGCATTAAGACAGCTATTTGTTTAAAGGAAAACAAATGTGTTATATCAGCATCACAAAAATCCTAACCCTGTCCCTGACAATGAATAGCTAAAAGTATGAAAATAACTGCTATTATATAAAGACTGTGATCTTAAAAGCACAGTAATATTTACCCTTGTCCCCTCTAGTCCTATGGGGTGGTGTGCTTAGCCTTTTTTTAAAGAGAGGACATCTTATGAAATAGCTTCCCTACAATTGCTTCATTAACTTGCAAAGTAAATAGGCAACACCATAACTACCCTTCCAAGAAATTACATGAAAATCCTGGCAAGTAGTTTTTTTCCTGAATCCTGCCCTGTACTTTATCCCTAATTTGAAACTAGCTAGTAGTTATTAAGATCTTAGAAAGACTTAGAACATTAAATTAGTTGTTGATTTACAAATAGCCCAATCCACCACCTCTAAATTAACTGGTTTAGATGTGGAGTAATTGTACCTAATTCTGGTGCATTCTTACTGACATAAATACTTGCCTAAGCAATATAAAAAACCTTATTTGTATTCAGCTTTGTTTGCTTGCTCATACTTCAGGCTTCATTGTGATGACATCTTACATTGGTTATGATTTAAATATTTAAGTCATTGGTAGACTTATACTTCATTCTTCTTCTTTTCCCAAGTTCATATTGCAGAAATCATCTCAGTGGCTGCAAGAATGAAAAAGAGATCAACAAAATCCACCACAGAAAGAAAGTATTGACTGTTTAATACTGACAGACAATGATTGGTCCTGTTTTTTCCAGGTTATAAAAAAGGAGGCCCTTCACTTGTGTGATTGCTATGTTATCAAGGTTCATTCTGGGGCCCGTGTACTGATTGTTCATGACATTTGACACTCCCTCTGCGATAGCAAAAAAATAAACCTATAGTTTAGTTGAAACTAATAACTATAAAAAAAATATATATATATATATAACAATAATAATAATAATAATAATAATAATAATAATAATAATAATAATAATAATAATAATAATAACTTCAGTGAAAGAGTGTTTCTCACGATGTTGTGGTGCATCCAGAGACGTGAGCAGCGGTGCCTGTGTACTGGACATCACAACGAGCCACATTGTTGTTAAAGTTGGACTCTGGAACCTGCTGCCTTGGATTTACTGTCACCTGTCCAGACAACACAACATTATTTATGCAAAGGTAATCCAAAATAAGTACAAAAAGACACAAATCAACAAGTTAGTCAGTGTCAACACTTCCTTACTTCCTATATGTGGCTTTAAGTTTTAAGCCCATTGATTCTTACTAAAAGCAGAAATTTTGTGGTGCACAAAAGCAAGACAGTGCATTTTTGGGGGATTAGTTTCTTTAAATTAACCGTTATGGTAATACACCTTTGGCACTCCACTTGGCTGTGGCCACCATGGTGCAACGAGGGCCTCTTCAAATTAGCTCAGTTGAGAAAAGCTCAACTGGGCAGTTGGTATGTCCAAGAACTGCAGGCCCAAAAACTCCTGGCTGAGTAAAAAATACAGGTCAGGATACATAAAGTCTAAAATTAATGCTGCATATAATTTGCTTATAGTACTAATAATGGGGTTTAAAGGGATCTTGCACCAAGAAGAGCCCTGGCTGTAAGCTAAGCCATAGAAAAGTTTGCAAACCCCTGCTCCAATGAATTTTCCTAGTGAATAGTAAGAACAACATTAAATTAGACCAAGCTTATTCTAATCTCCGTCAAATAAAGTCAGTCATTTTTTAATTAGACTCAGTAGCTTCCAGACCTTGAGGATGTATTTTCCAGGAGAGACATCAGTGATATCAATCCATTGACAGTCAATGTCAGCATTGTAGGTGTCGTAGCAACCTGGACTTAAGCCCTGCCCAAGCAAACACACACATCAGTCAAAACACACACACACACACGCACACACACACACAAATTAATTAACACATTGCAGTTCATTAAATACATCAGTATCTAAATACCATGTTTAACATTTTGTTGATATTTGAAAACATTTGGCCATTGTCTTTATACTGTGTGCACTGTGCTGGCCATTACTGATCTTTGATCATTTCATATAACAGGTTTATGTTTTATTTATCCCCCCCCGAGCTACCACCTTATCGTGGTGGAGGGGTTTGTGTGTCCCAATGATCCTAGGAACTCAGTTGTCAGGGGCTTTATGCCACTGGTAGGGTCACCCATGACAAACAGGTCCGAGGGGAAGGATCAGACAAAGGGTAACTCAAGTGACCCCTTATGATGAATGACAAAAATGGTTCCAGGTTTCCCTTGCAGGGACGCAAGTCACCGGGCCCCCCCCCGGAGCCAGGCCTGGGATGGGGCTCGATGGCGAGCGCCTGGTGGCCGGGCCTGTTCCCATGGGGCCCGGCCGGGCACAGCCCAAACAGGCAACATGGGACCCCCTTCCCATGGGCTCACCCCGGCTCAGTGCCTGTATGTTGGAGTTTACCCCAGTAGACGAGAGGGTAGCCTCCCTCCGCCTTCGGGAACAGATCCTGACTGTTGTTTGTGCCTATGGTCCAAACAGCAGTTCAGAGTATCCACCCTTTTTGGATTCCTTAGAGGGAGTGCTGGAGAGTGCTCCTTCTGGGGATTCCCTCGTCCTGCTCGGGGACTTCAACGCTCACGTTGGCAACGACAGAGAGACCAGGAGGGGTGTGATTGGGAGGAACGGCCCCCCAATCCGAAACCCGAATGGTGTATTGTTATTGGACTTCTGTGCTTGTCACAGATTGTCCATAATGAACACCACGTTCAAGCATAAGGGTGTCCATATGTGAACTTGGCACCAGGACACCCTAGGCTGCAGTTCGATGATCGACTTTGTAGTCATGTTGTCGGACTTGCAGCTGCATGTCTTGGACACCCGGGTGAAGAGAGGAGGAGCTGTCAACTGATCACCACCTGGTGGTGAGTTGGCTCCGATGGTGGGGGAGGATACTGGTCAGACCTGGCAGAACCAAACGTATTGTGAGGGTCTGCTGGAAACATCTGGCAGAGTCTCCCGTCAGAAAGAGCTTCAACTCCCTTTTCTGGGAGATATTCAACCATGTTACGAGAGAGGCAGGTGACATTGAGTCCGAGTGGGCTATGTTCCGTGCCTCTATTGTTGAGGCGGGTGATCAGTGCTATGGTTGTAAGGTGGTTGGTGCCTGTCAGGGTGGTAATCCCGAACTCGCTGGTGGATACCAGCGGTTCGGGATGCCGTCAAGCTGAAGAAGGAGTCCTATCGGGCCTTTTTGGCCTGTGGGACTCCTGAGGCAGCAGACAGGAACCAACAGGCCAAGTGGAATGCAGCTACAGCAGTCACCGAGGCAAAAACCCGGATATGGGAGGAGTTCGGTGAGGCCATGGAGAACGACTTCCAGACGGCTTCAAAGAGGTTCCGGACCACCACCCAGCGTCTCAGGAGGGGGAAGCAGTGCACTGTAAACACTGTGTTCAGTGGGGACGGTGCGCTGCAGACCTCGACTCGGGACGTTGTGGATTGGTGGAAGGAATACTTCGAAGACCTCCTCAAACCCACCCACATGCCTTCCTTTGAGGAAGCAGGGCCTGGAAGTACGGGAGTGGGCTACTCCATCTGTGGGGCTGAGGTCGCCGAGGTAGTTAAAAAGCTACTCGGTGGCAGGGCCACGGGGGTGGATGAGATCCGTCCTGAGTTCCTCAAGGCCCTGGATGTTATGAGGCTGTCATGGTTGACACGACTGTGCAACATCGCGTGGACATCGGGGGCAGTGTCGCCGGATTGGCAGACTGGGGTGGTGGTCCCTCTTTTTAAGAAGGGGGACTGGAGGGTGTGTTCCAACTACAGGGGGATCACACTCCTCAGCCT
>JAPZDZ010059991.1:0-13620 GCA_029783805.1 Acanthurus tennentii
GATCTTTTTAAATCTAACTGCCTATGTCTATCTACTGGTGTCCCACATGGCTCTGTACTGGGTCATGTCCTGTTCACCATTTAATTTGTGATATGCCCTTTGTGTTTTGAAAATGTCATGTGTCACTGCTGATGATTTAAGTTTTTTTGCTCACCTTGAAACTGCAGAGGACTTTTCAGTCAAGCTACCAGCTGTATGTGTTTGCTTAAATGTACAATGCAATGGACTGTGTTAAAAAAAACAACAGGTTGAATGTTTTCCATTTAAGCCGACAGAATAAATGTACCATACCAACACCACAACAAACTGGTAAGAGTCCCAGTCTGAAGACATCTACATGCCAATATTCACTCATGTTTTGTAACTGGATGCGCTCCGAGCAGGTTGACAAGATCAATCATATGATTTTCAAAACACTATCATTGTGTGGTCTACGCTTCATGCACCGATACAAAATACATAGCTAAAGGGTGTTCTCTAGCACCACATAGTGGACACAGGATGTGACACTGAATGCCTTTATGCAGTAAAAAATACACATGAAAATTAGGCCACAGCTGCCGCTCCCCTCAAAGGGCCCATTCACTGCTGCTTTCAGCTTTAATTATAATCGTTAGAGCTAGGGCAGTGAGCTAAGCCATTTATGATGCAAGAGTTTCTTTTTATTGCTCCTCTCACAACTAAACTTTATTTGAGGGCTTAAAGGTGCCTCATTAAACTTAGCCCATATGTCAGAAGTGGTGAAGCTTTTCATGTGATATCATTCTTGGTGAGGATGGGCAAAAATGGCGTCATGGCTTCCCCCAAAGTGAAGCTCCTGCAACTTTTTTTTTTTTAGCTATATGTGCCAAATGTGTTAAGCCTTTACATCATATCCATTTAAACAAAAAAGCTTTTTGTTGTCAGGAAAAAAAACCCAACAGAATATCAACTGTTGTGAATTTAGTGCTCATTATTTGCCATTTCAGTGTGCTGCACATTAACAAACTCATCCCACAGAATTTATTACACCAGCTTGATTTTGTCAGTGAAATTTTATCACGTTTCTGAGGCTGTAAAATGATTTTGCTCTCTATAATATTTTTTTTCCTTGAACAATACATGTTTTGCTTTGAGAGTTGCTGTAACTTTAATGTACAGTGTGGTCTCCTAAAAGGTTTACCTGATCTACCTTAAATCTGGCCAGAAAAGCCCTAAAGGGTTAGTTCACCCACAACTGAAATTTCACCCATTTCCTACTCACCACTATGTCAATGGAGCCACTGGTGACATTTTCTTATTCACACAGCCCCTCTAGAGTTTTACTGAGGGAAAAAATGCCGTGCCATGCCGATACAATGAAGGCCTAAGCTGGCAAATGGCAAAAAAGCAATACAAGAAAAACATAACACGCCTATTTCATGTGTGGAGTCACCCAAGTGTCCGGAGGGCTTGGCAGTCCAACTTGACTCGAAAATGGTAATTTCAACACTGTGTTTTTGGCCAAAAAATCCACTGTAGCCTCCTAGGAGCTGCGTTCATGTTAGATTGCCCGTAGTTCAAGAACTCCTGGCTCCTTACAGGTCAACAAGTTTAATCTATGATTTTTTAAAGGGGATTGTCACCTTGTAGTCTACTCTCCATCACTACAAACACTAGAACTAATCATAACTAGTGGGTCTCTTTCTCTTTCTCTCCCAACACATGGCTGCCCACCTCCAGAACAGTTTCTATTCTCTAGTCTTGTCTCACCACTGTAAACAAATGCTTCCTCAGTTGTGTAGTACTGTCAATTGTGGTCTACCCCAGCTCAACAGGAAGTGTTTTAAAACAACTGATTTTGTAATTTGGCATTAAATAAATAGGAGACTTGACTTACATTTTGGAATCAGGACCTTATAACTAACCTTCCAAGGCAGCTGGACTGCCGAGATTTAGAGTCTGAAATCAATCTAAAATGACCTAAGATGACATTCAACATATTAGACTGTGCAATCTTTTTCATTTTATTATTATTTTTTAAATTACTGATATTTTTTATATGCAATGCTGGCAAAATTTTAATGAAGGTAGGAAGAAAGGAGGGGACAAGCTATTTATTTTAAAAAACATATGTAGATGTTCAAAATCCAAAAAGGTACAGGGCACAAAAATGTATTAGGATCTTAACATTTTTCTAGCTTTGTTATTTAAGATAAAACGCTTTTACTCCCTGTCTTTATAAATTAAAATTACTAATGGCTTATGGGACTCTTTACACTGACTTTGCATGTACAGTAGGAAGAGAAATCTTTCTTTTTATGCATTTAATTCAAAATTCCTAACAACTGCATCAGCAGGGGAGAAACTTTCAGGTTAAGACAGAACTATTGATGTTTTTTATCCTCATGTAAATCCATATTGCTTCAGTAAAATTAGAAAAGTTTAAAAATCAGAGGAGCACAACTTTGTCTATTAAACTCTTGATTATTCTTGCATTACTGTGTAAACTACTCTGATAAGTTTCATGTGAGGAATTTTCCACAAGTGCATACGGATTTACTGACAGCTTCTGGTTGTATTATTGAAATTCATACCAAGCCATTCTGAAACAATGACAGCAGCAAAAAATAAACCAGTGTTTTCCGGGTGACTGAAGACTGTAGTGCTGACTGCAACTTCTGCAACAAGTCAGCTCTGAGAGTGGGGTTTAACCCCTGAGAATGTTTCCGGGCAAAACATAGATGTGACGTCAGGATGACAAAGACTGTCATAACATCAGCGTTTTCAGTGTGATCTATCTGAAAACACAGTGGCTAGAAATAACCATTTTCCACTGTTTGCAAATTTTCTTGCATTTTAGGTACGCTATGTTGGAAAGAAACGCATGCAAGATAGTACAGCTAAAATGATGCTAATATTCCAAAGAAGAACTGTGATAAAATAACAGAAACACTAACATATGAAACTTTAATCATTAGATTCAAACGTAACATTTAGCTTTGATTGCATCAGACACACTTCATGTGTTTTAAGGCTCTATAGGTGATAATATTACCAAATAAACAAGGGTTTAAGGGTTTTCTATGTTTTAAACTGTATATATCTATATTCATTTGGCTCTAACAACAAGACAAAGCTGATCTGGATATAAAAACCAGATAAAAATGTTAATTTGCAGGTAAATAGAGACGACTGTGTGAAAAAGGACTCTCCTTTTAAGAAAAACAAAAACTTTTTAAGTTTTATGACATCACACTTTGAGACACAGGGCCAGCCCTCACTGATTTACCTTAACTCTGCCTGTGAGTAAAGTTACAGCTGCATAGAACGTGGTTCAGTATAACCATTGTAATTTAATTTTTTTCCCCCTTATAAAATGTTCATTTTTTAATTTAGTTTTATCTATACAATCTTTTTATTCTGTTATGCACTGTGTGTTGTGTTGTTGTTGTTTTTCTTGCAAATAAAGCTATATATAGTCACTTCTTGTGGTCGTTTCTAGAGCCCACAAGAAGTTTCAGGGTCTTTCAGGTTTGTGGTTTTATATTATTGTGGCAGGACTCCCTTCCTTCCTTTTGGTAAAAAAGGAAACGTGATGTCAAGTGATGTTTTCATCCTGTTCACAAGATTTTACTGAATTCAGGACATTTTTCAGACAGTCCAAGTGACTTTAGTGAAGGAGTTATAGTTTCTTTTGTATTCTCCGAAGCATTATGCATTAAATATACACGAACACAGCTTGTCTCTGCTTAAGCTGAGAGAAGATCCCATTCTGTTCCACTGTAAACGAAGTGTATTCTGCACCTTGGTTACAATTAAGACACTAGAAAGAAAATGTCTTCATTCAAAACTATCGAAGAAAAAAATTAAGCGGACTTATGTTTTAGCTGGAAAGACACAACTCAAGTTTTAACCAAAGAGACTCCCGACTTCCTCTTTTTCTTTCTCTCCTTCTGTTTTGGCTGGAAATTTAAAATATGTACCCTACTTGCTACAACTGCAAGGTGAAACCTATATAAGGTTTCAGAATGAAGAGGTGTGCTGCAGTTCCGTCATATCCTAATGATCTACACAGATTTTCCATTTTGTTTTCCACTGCAATATAAGTCTTGTTTCAATCTTAATCTTGCAAAATTCAGAGAAATTCAGGTGAACAACCTGAACTAATCACAACATGAATAAATCACATTAGCCTGAATACATCTCTTCCCGCCCTGCATTAAGGTAGATTAGATGTATATTGGAGGCATATTAAATTATTGCATTATAATGGAGAATACGATCACTAAAAAAACTAAAGATGAGAATTTGTTTTTTTTTACCTGTTTTGTTACTCTGTACCTTAACATTAAAATATCACCAGTGTGCAGCTTTTTTCTGCTTTTTTCACAGACTGGCGTGTAGTTGCATTTTTTATGCTGGTTTGTCAAAATCACTGAAATTAGTTCCCTCGAGCAGAACCGCAGCCAGTTCAACTTGCTGTCTTACCGTCAGTCATCATCATTTCCTGTGGTGGCAAAGAATTTCCATGACAGCTGAAGGAAATCCACCACTGTATTATAAAGGTAAGTTCTACTGTTTTTGCTCTATCTAACTCTACCAGTATTTTGCGAATTGTCTGTGGCTTTCTGTGTTACTGTAACAGACACTATAGAATGTTCCTGGTTCATAATATGATGGAATGGACTGTTCTGACAGTCCTCAGCCTCTGCCTGCCTGTATGGAGTGGTGAGTAATCAGACTTATGCTGTTGTGCTGTGATACTGTTGTCATGTACATGGATTGTTAACACTTTTTTTTTTTGCAATGTTCAATGTTAACACACAGCAAATACATGTTTGAAAATCTATAATTTGACGGGTTTGCTGGACTTTTGTCAACTAAACTTTTACCTTAGCCTAAGATGACTTTTTTTTTTTTTTTAGCTAAACATTCAATTTCAAAGAACTGATGTCAATCACAGCCTGATTAACACTGATTGTGGTCTATTTTTAAACAAGACTTGACAAATAATATGTGGAGGCTGAATCAATATTCGACTTTTTTAGAAAAAATACACTCTGTGACACTTTCGTAGGAACACTTTATGTCATACTGTTGTGTTCTTTGGTGGCCTGTTAAATGGAGGCCGCAGTCTTGTAAGTGATTTAATGGGTAAATCACATGAGGAATCACGTGTCGTCTGTTAGAAACCTCCTGCTTTATTTTCGGACTCAGTACAATACAATCCAGACTGTTAAGAAGAGCAGATGGCGAACACAGTATACAACATTCACATAGCACATAACTAAAAGTGGAGAACAAGATCTTCTCATGACACTCTTAGGAAGTGCTGGAAAGTGTGAGAGGGCATTTGCTGCCTTTGGACACAACCAGGCTAACTTTTACTCTCTTCAATTCTATGGGTTAAGTGAAGCTACAGGGTACAGTTACTTTTTTCCTGTATGAAAACACTTCCAATGCTCTACAAAAGGCAAAATCTAAAAACAATTAGCCGCTTTAAGTTTGTTAAGGACTATCTCTTATTGTCTCGCGATTATTTTCCAGCTGTCAAACTGCTTTTACCAAAATGCAAGATGGCAGTGCTGTCGAATCAATGAAAGGTATCATAATGGAGCTTACATTTCTTCTGTAACTCCCCTTGGCATCTCATGCAGTTGTACAAGTCATTCTTCAGGTTTTGGGTCTGAATTACAAAGGCTTTCTGCTCCAAAGCCGTTTTTAAACACATAGTTTACTTTGTCAGTTGGTGGCAGTTTTGGTTGGGCTGAGATACCAGAAGTCATCGTTGAGTATAAAAAATATCTTGACATTTTTAACTTTCTCAGTTGTATTACGTCGTCACGCCAAGACAACTTGATAAGTTTTAGAGAAAGCTCATCTTAGTCCTAATTTGGGAAGTTGGGTTCTGGTGTTCCCCGGGTTCTTATGGGTTCCTATAAGGTCTTATGATGAGTCCTTGGGTTCTTATGATGTTTGGGTCAATCATGTTGGTTGGTTTTTGTTGTGGCTTTTTATGATGTTGGGGTTTTGGTTCTTTTGTGTTGTGTTCTTTTTTTGTTCTTATATATATATCCCCTTTTGCGTATGTCAAAGCACTTTTTAAATCTTCATTTTTAAAAGTGCTGTACAAATAAAAGTTATTATTGTCGTTATCATTCGTTTGATGCTTTTGGTTTTGCGCAGGTCTCAAACCCAAGTCCTTTGAATGACAGTCATCTGTGTGATCCAACACTTTACCTAACCTCCATCCTTCTTGGGAATCTGTCCTACTTCAGTTAAGACCATAAACATGTACATAAAAGCTCTGTTATCTGTCTGATAGCCTGACATCTGTTTTACAACGTGTTAAGATTTTTTACTAATCAATAATGATCCCAATCTGAAATTTTAGGCCATATCTGGACATAATGGTTAAATATTCCGCTTACTTGACGCTTCCACTAATTTGCTGTCTTACCTGAAGCTGGGTGGGTGGGTTGATATAAGTTTTGTCTCTGCATGCTCAGTGGAAAAAGGTGAAATTTGTTTTCCTATCTTCACAGCTAGCTTCTTAGCTCAGCCGGGTTTATGGAATCGCCAGATTTGCTTAATGTGCGGAAACAAACAGCTGAACAGTCAGGATGGGACTTGCTGCTGTGTGCAGCAAACCACGATGTTTCATTTTCTTATATTTCCATGCATTAAACACAGAGGAAGTGATATGTGGGTGTGGAGAGTTTTAGGATTTCAGACGTCACCTTTAGCATGTAATCACAAGGTCAAAACTGACAGGACCCAAAATGAATCATGCGCTTATTCTTCACCAACATCTCCCAACCTTCTGTTTTCTGCCAGATGTGAAGGTTGTCCAGCCCTATAGAGTGGTGAGCCCCAATGGCACAGCACAGATCCAGTGCACCATCCATCCCCAACCTTCTTACAACCATATTCAACCATCTTATGACCAAAACCTGCCATACCCCTACCCTGATCCTGAGGAGCTGCGTGTGTCTCTGCTGAAAGGCCTTCACGGGAACCATGAACTCTGCTCGTCCATCATTAACTTCACAGAGCAGAAAGAGGGGGTTGTGGAAAAAGAGGGAGAGGTACGTTTGCTGATGAGTGGATAGCATCTTTTTGTTTTTTAACTAAAAGAGGTAGAGACACACCAACATAGAGTTAAAATAGTTTTGATTATTCCATTACAGAGACTCTTTGTGTTGGTGTTTTTGAGGTGGGTGGGGCTCAGTTGAAGGAGCAGTGAAATGACTGATCACCTCGCATCACTCTGTATTATTCAACTCTTGAATCAAAATCTGATTAAAGTTGAGAGGATTTCCTGCCAGGCAACTGTTTTGCCAAGTCTGAAAAAGCAGATAAGCTGTGTTTTTGTTGACAAAAAAATTACTGATATTTTTTCTCTCAAATTTAGTAACACTTGTTCCATGTTTAGTCATTAAAATATATGTCATAAATATGGATTATCAAAGCATAATACCATGCCAATGCATATCAGCACACATTATTTTCTAGGATTGTGTTGACACATAAAGAACAAAACCAACTGAGCATTTTATGCCACATCCTACTCAAAGAGGAGAATGCAAATTTTTCCAAAAGATCCAGGAAATCTAAATTACAAAAGAGGCTCTACTGTTATCTTTTATTTCTTCACGTTTTGATCTTGTGTCATAACTCAAATTAACAAGACCTTTTGCTGGAATCAAACTGAGGTTTTAATGTTTCCTCTAGGTGCACTGCTTTTCTTCGTTGAGAGAGGGTGCTGTGGAGGTGACAGTGATTGGACTGAAACCCTCAGACACAGACATGTATCGTTGTGGAATAGAGGTCTTCTATCCTCCACCATACCTGCAACTCATTGGCAATGGCACACTAATTCATGTCTTAGGTGAGACTCCCATACAGCTTTTAAACACTGTGTAGACACTTTCCTTCACTTTTCCATCTGTCCTACCTTCTGTCCTACTTTCTCCTCTTACATGTCCTTTGTCCACAGACACCTCTGACTGTCCGGTGCAGGGGTCTCAAAAACAGACTGCCAACCAGGATGATGATGAAGAAGAGGGTGCAGAGGGCAGTCAGATGATGGGGCCAGTCAGTGTTCCCGTGGGTGTGCTGATGATCCTGGTCATATTTGTCCTCATCATCATTATCTGCCTACAGGTCAGAGCATAAGTATTTTATCTCTGTTCAAAAAACAAAACAAAACAATTATCAACAACAACAATCATATTTTTTAATTGCCTTAATAACTGTTTGTTTTGCATTTGCAGGTTCTCCACTGTGAACAATGGAGGCGGGAGACTGTCAAACATGTGCCTAGTGTGTTTCGCAAAGTGGATGCCGCTGCATTTTCATGTGAAAATATGGCATGAAAAAGACACTTTCTCTTCCACCCCTGAATTGCAACCTTGGGCCCATCATCTTCAAAGTTGCCTTGTAGTTGCCTGGAAGCTTTAGAATCCTATGGACTTTGAATGAAGGATTAGAAAATCAGTGTTGGCTTTTCATGATCGAGGTCCTTATAGATAGTTAAAGCTATGGAAAAACATCAAAATGATGGTTAGGTAACTGTGAATATTTTACTTATTAAGTATATAAAAAAAATATGTTTACATTGTTGTAAACACAAATTGTGCTAAAAAGCTGAGGCTTTTGAGTTGATTTTAGTTGTGGAGGCTATGAACTCTCACCGTAACTGCAGCTAGGAAGTCTTATAAGGCTAATACTGAGTACAAACTATTCGTTTGATTAAAACCTGAATCACTAGAGGTTTGACATAGCTTAATGCTCCAGCTAAGGAAATGCAATGCTTTGAACCATTAGGCTGTATTATAGCAGTTGAAGTTAAATATCCAAGTTTAACGATAGTTACTTTACATTTATGTTTGTTGCTATTGCAATGTTGAGCAAATATTCATGTTGGATAACTACTAAAAATAAAGTTTTTTAACTTAAAATCATGGCTTGTCAAACTGATTGTTATTTTCAAAATCCTTAATTTTTCAACTTGGTCTGTGATGAAATTTATAAATTTAAACTTAGAACTAATCAGATAGTTGGCATAAAAAGTCACCACATGGCCTCAGAATCACTTGAGTCAAGGAGGTATCACTGAGTTTGCAGTCAGATTTTTTTTAAGGTAAGACTTAATAAGCGGCCAGCAGAGCAGAAGCATTTGTGAAGGCATAAAGGAGCAGCAATTCAACAATATACTAGGAGTTAAACAAGAACATGCTAATCTGTAAAACTGGTGTTGTGTTGCACTTTGGTGTTGCAGAGGGAAATAAAACACTGCAGTCTCTAGAGGCTGCCAGTCCAGCTTTAAGGTTTCATTTTTGTAGAAATGTCCTAAATTGTTAACCCACATTTAACCAACAGTTCACAGTTAGAGACCGCAAATATCTTTCCATAGCAACATAAACCACAAAAACATCTACAGACGGAAATGTATGCAACAACAAATCGAAGACCAAAGAAAAATAATTTTAAAAAAGTTTTAATGGTAATCCAAAGCTCTGAAGCTCTGGATTATCATCATGACTACCATCATACATAATTGCACAGCACCAAAGTAAGTCAATGCACCCTAAGATCTCAGAAATCTCAACAGATCTTTGTAGATTCCAGACAGATGGTGGCAGTAGAGTGGGGTTAATGCTGAATGTTGATGTTTATTTTGTGTGGCACTGGGTTCCAAAAAGTAAATTTGGCGTGGAGTTCCATGATCTGTTTTGCATATATTTTATTGAGCTGGAAATTCATCTGGGTAATCTAGTGCAGAGGATTACAGTAGTTTGTAACCTGTTTAAGACTGGCATATGATCCAAATTCTCACAATAAGCTTGAGAAATAATTCAACTTCTTTTAGGTTTTTTCAGTCCATAAAATTCAGCTTATTTATTTTACCGGTGTGGTTTCTATATTTGTTACTTTCTGGTCTCATTTCAGGCACAGTGACACTTTATTCTCTTTCTCCGTGAAAGAATTTCTTCTCTCTGGTTTTAAGGATTCACCAAGAATCCGTCTTAGGTTCGTCTACCTGCTAAATGCTAACAACAGCATACTAACATTCTGATGTTCAGCAGGTATTCTGTTCACCATGTCCATCTTCTCAGTTTGGTGTATTAACATGCTAAAAAACTAAGCATAAATAAATGAGTAGTAATGGTTGCTTGTATATGGTGAATTTTTTTCAACACACACAAATCAGATCCCTTTCACACCAAAGACTCACCAACCCTCCCTCTAACATCTGGCTTTTTTTTTCTGCAAAATGAAAGGAAAGAGTTGACATTCATTCCTGGTACAAATGGCTCTGCAGTAATCATGGATATTTATCAGTTCTAGCAAAGTTGTCAGCTGGCAAAAGGAAACAATCACCTACTTTTTGGTGGGTTTTCAAAGTTTATGTAACAGGTATACATTGACCATTTTTGGTGTTCAATGGTATTGGTCAAATCATCAAGGTCAATCTAGAGTTTTTTGACTCTTCTAAAGACATTTCGACATGTGGACTTGATGAAGAAACCCTGGTATTATTGGATGAAAGGGTTAGGTTTAAAGGTTGTTAAGGAAATACTGCATCAACACATGAAAAACAGAAAGAAAAGATAAGTGGGTTTTTGAACAGAAAAACAGAAAATATGATTTTTATCTCATCTCCTCTCAAAGCAGGAGCAGACCTCAGATAGACCAGACAGTGAACAGAGCTCAGCCTGCTGATTGTGCCTGTGGTTTTTACTTTTCTCTCTCACACACACACATTTCACAGAAGCACACACTCTGAATAACAGGATGTGAACAAAGACTTCTGACTCTGCTGTTGTCAGACTGAATCAAAAAGTACATTTTCTCTCAAAAGGAAACTCAATGCTAATGGAGATAATGGACACGTGCATACAGCTGTGCCATAGATAGCGCTGATGAAAGCAGAGTCAGTGCGTCCGTTACAAATCAAGTTTCTTTAAAAGGAAATATAAAGTGCAGACAGACAAAGAAAAACACACATAAAATTTTTTTTGTCCTTATCTCACTTTCAAATTATAATAATCAGCACTCTCTGCCGACTTGCTGTCCCTCGGGTCTCGATAATCTTTAGCAGAGGTAGAAGATGAATAGGTACTTTTACTCTAGAACTGAGTTTCTCGTGCTTTTCTTGAGTATTTCCATCTGATGCTATCACCATTTATTAATCAAAATGCGAACATGTTGAAAGGCATTGAGGCTGATGTGATCCCATTTCCACAGTAGTCTCTAACTGTACTTGTAAGAGAGTAGTATTACTTAGTTTTATTGTTACTTTTACCTAAACACATCCCCTAACACTGACCACCAATGAGGAACAGAGATGCTGCTGCCAGAAACCAAATGTCCAACACCTTCATAGTAATAGCTGGTATTGAGCCATGTGAAGGACATCAGAACCCCCTGCAGTTTGCCTAACAGGTCAGTAGATGATGCAGTCAACATGGGTCTGCACTGCATCCTGCATCATCTCAACTCCTCAGGGACCTATGCAAGGATCCTCCACCTGTCTGTGGATCCACAGCTTCCTGATTGACAGGAGGCAGCAGGTCAAGCTGGGAACCCAACACATCCAACACATGTACTATAAGCACTGGCATCCCCCAGGGGTGTGTCTTCTCCCAACGGCTTTTCTCACTCTACACAAGCTGCATTTCAGGAGATCCTTCTGTTAAACTTCTGAAGTTTGCAGACAACACCACAGTCGCTGGTCTCACCTGTAATGGTGATGAGTTTGAATATGGATGGGAGGTTGAACAGCTGGTCCTCTGGTGCAGTCAGAGCCACCTGGAGCTAAACCTGCTCAAACTGTGGAGATGAAAGTGGCCTTCAGGAGAACTCCCCCCATAACCCCTCCTCTTACTATCCTGAACAGCACAGTGTCCTGGTCCAAGTTCCTAGGATCCAAAATCTCCTGGACCTGAAGTGGTCTTTCCACATAGACACCATCCAGAAAAAGGCTCAACAGAGGTTGTAGCCAAACAAGCTGGGTTATTTTGGCGTACAGTGACCTGACACTCCGGCAAGAGGGGAGGTTTTTAAACAGTTCATAAGCAGGATGAGTGGGGTCTGCAGTAATTTTATCTGCCCGATTCCTCAACCTAGACAGTGGTGGAGCTGCAGAGAACAGACTGTACTAAAATACACCCACAACACCGCATCTATAAAAGGGATTCAAGGTTTTCGGGTATTATCTGCCTCTTAGGAAATACATCTTTGAAGTTTTTGTACTATTTCTGGATTGTAAGATGAAGAGCTGATTACAGGTATTCATCACTTTTTTTTTCTTTTTTTAACACAAGGGCCCCTGTAAAACTTTGGTGTTCTCTGGCACAAAAAAAGCCAAACACCAAAGTGTGCACCTGAGAAGTGAACTATAAAATTTTCCACAGAAGAAAACAAATGTATAATATTTCCGTGTGCACAGGAAGTGGTGTGAATTACATTTTTTTTTGTCTTTAAGAAGAGGAAAATGAGAATCTAATGCATGACAAGTGTCAGCAATAGGAAAATGTGTCACCCACAGAAATTACGTAAAAAACAGTAAGAGTGGCAGTTGATAACTTGAGAGTGTGACGGAATGAAGGCAGCGAAGAGGAGGCACCATAGAAACGCATAATTAGGTTAGCTCAGCACATTGTCAAACCTCAACAGTTGCTTTTCCTGTTTAATAAAGAGATCAGCATCATGTGGTGAGTTTAAAGTGTATTTGTGTTGCGATCCAGTTTTTTACCACAGCACAAGAGGAACACAGAAGCGTTGAGATGGCAGGTTACAGCGTAAACACCTTTACCCTCTTCACAATTTATCTCTGCTCCATCCTTCACCCAAGCCATGGTAGGACTCTCAATTTCACCATCTACTTTAAACAGGAATTTACAGTTTTTTTAAAAACTTCAATTTATATTCTTTGTTGTTTTATGAAGGCAATAATTCACTTAATGATTCAATGATTCCCCATATGTTGGTAAAACAGTGTGTTGTTATTTGTAATTCTGACATACAGTCAATACATTAATATACTTACATGGAGAAGAATATTTCTAAAAGAATATCTAGCTTTTGGTTGGGGTTAGATCTCATGTTTAAGCTATATGAAGTGTTTCCCAAGTGTAGCTTATCTTTTCTCCCCCACATCAGGTTTTAATGTGACTCAGCCAGAGAGTCAGACTGTAAGTTTACAATGGATCACCTCTATCACATGTGAACACGACGCAAAAGACGCCTCTGTCGAAGATGTTCGACTCATTGGCATATCACTGTATGTACCCTGCTGTCATCAAATGTATACTCAAGTTAATACTAAATTAATAAATGGTAGTCAAATGGTGGTAGGATGCTGAGTTGTGAAATAATATTAGGGGAGTTGATGCTTTTTCACTTTGTGCATGCTTATTCTGATAATATTATCTACAATCTAAACTTTTTTGCCTTTTTTCCGGTGGCATGATTGTTTGTTGATCTCATTTTATTAAAATCCTCCTAATAGTCATAATGTTTTATCTTTTACATGGGAAATACACTACAAATAGTACGCATTACTGTCCTTGTATTCCTGTTGCAGCATGAAATGTCCGAACAGGAGGCAAAGCACATTGATGCCTATATTTGTAATCACATTTCACTGAA